>NW_026465976.1:0-36238 GCF_026875155.1 Cherax quadricarinatus
AGTTTCTAGTTTTTTGTTTGGAAACGTTTTAGCCGGGCTTGAGTTCTGGTGGTGGAAAGTACAGTGCTTGTACTCTAAAAGAAGGGTGGGGATATTTGCAGTTTGAAGGGGCATCTGAGCTATAGGATTAGTGCGCCTTTGGCAAGACGATGATAGTAAATTATGTTTAGAGTTTCTTTTTCGGTTCACCCTACCTTGGTGCAAGACAGCCAGTGTTAAAAAAAAAAAAGTTTGTCATAAGTGGTACATATTTGCAAAGCCTTAAGGAATGTGAACCTTGCAAATAACAAAGTTTCACTGCACATAGTTATGAATATGAACAGTATTGCAATTTATGCAATAATGATGTTTTTTAATTGTATATTGTACATGTTAAAAGTTTTTTCACATTAATTTGTGTTTTCTTTCAGAATAAACATGAGTGTGTTTGAATCATTCCGTAAAGTTGACATTTATGCTTTGGGACTGGTTCTGTGGGAAGTGTGCCGAAGATGTGTTTCAAATGGCATTGTGGATGACTATAAACCTCCTTTCCATGATGTTGTTCCAAATGACCCCAGTTTTGATGACATGAAAAAAGTTGTTTGTGTTGACCAGTATCGCCCCATGATACCAAACAGATGGACAAGTGATCCAGTAAGTATTTCATTATTTTATGTACAATACTTAGCTCTTCGTCTGTAAAAACTTGCATTTGTGGTCAGTGGTGCCTGTGCTAACCTTCCTATGGTGTAGAAATATACCTAGTTGGACGAATCTTATTGTGGCTAGCTGGTCTAGTGGCTAACGTGACGGGCTGGAGTTTTGAGACTCTCTGACCGCGGGTTCAATCCCGGCCGGGGTATGGTTTGTTTGCAATCGTGTCATTACGATTTCGTGAGTCACTTAGCTCTTGTCATTTTATTGTATGAAAATACTGCAGGGAAAAAATTTATTGTTTTAAATTTAATAAATACTGTTTCCCTATTGCAAATTATGTAAACACCAGTTAAATTAATTTTCATAATTTTTTAAACAGGTTGCTTAATGCAGTACTGTTAGATTTTTTATTAAATTTACCCTGAAACTATCCAAACATAGATCTACGTTCACGTGCGTAGCGTTCCTAACGTAGATCTACGTTTGGACGTTTAAGGGTTAATATGGCTATTTTTAATTATCTACTAGCCTATGTGTATCAAAGAGGGCAAATTATAAAATACAGTGCTATATTAAACTACAAAAATTTTATCCATTCTATTTTTTATAGCACCCTGAAAGTTAATTTACTTTATACAGTATTCATTTTGTAAAAGGACACAAGTGCAACTAATGTGACATTTTATTGTGGCAACGTTTCGCTCTCCAGGAGCTTTATCAAGCCATTACAAACAATACATGGACACAGAGGATATATATAGGCTCAGAGTGAGGTGCGATACTAGTGGTAGTGGTAGTAGTAGTAGTGATAAAAGTTGTAGTAGTAGTAGTAGTAATACAATATGGTAGAACAATTAATTCGTACATGAGTAAAAGGATATAAAAGCTATTACTTGGGTAACATAAAAATAGGTTGGACAAATATAGACTGGATAGAGGCAGCCTGTTTCAGTGTTCACTCTCTGTAATGTGCTTTGTGTAGTATAACAGGAGAGACTATGTGATGGCAGGGTTTACTGTTTTCAGGAGGATTCTTGCTAAGACTCAGAGATGGTGAAGCTGCCGTTGTTTTGTTTAATTGTATTCGAAACAGCGATCAGTGCTGATTCTAGGCACTTGCGTCTGCGGAAATTAGTTTCTTTGATCACTAATTGGGCGTCCCTGAATTTCATGAGATGACTGGTGGAATTTCGGTGTTGTACACAGGAGTTGTTTCAGGTTGTCGTTCCTACATGCGTAAATGTGTTCATTGAGGCGGTGTCGAGGTTTCTTGCTGTTCACCTACGTAAATCTTGTCACAGCCTCCACAGGGTAAGTGTAAACTCCTGCGTGACTTGTTCGTGGTGCTTTGATTTTGTTCTGGTTAGATCCTTTATTGAAGTGCTAGAAGCGATGGCGACTCTGGTGTTAGCTTGTGAAAGTACTTTAGAAACGTTCAGTGCAACCTGACTGTTGGGAAGAATTATAACTTTGTTGGGAGTGGTGTTGGTGCGTGGAGAATTGATGATCTGAAGAGCCCTTTTCTTGCAGTCTTTGATGAAAAAGGAAGGAAAATGTAACTCAGTGAAGGTTTGGTGAATGTACGTACATTCCTCGTCGAGAAACTCAGGACTACAAATTCGGTATGCTCTTAGGAAAAACCCGTCACATTAGTTGCACTTGTGTCCTTTTACTTTACATATTGTCGGTAATTCTACCAACTTTATTACAGTATTCATTTTGTTGTGCAACACTGATAAGTTCTAATTTTTGTAGAGTATACAAGTACAGTATTAAGAACTGGGCATGGACAAACTAGTATTTAGGAACAGGGGTCACCAAAAGAGTGTGGAGGCTTAGAATTTTTTCCAGGGGTTTCCACAGCCTTATTTTATGTAAATAGTAGTGTTTTTTTAAGATATATGGGGGAGATTACTTGAGTTTTTTTAGGTGCTGTGAGCTCATTGTGCCTAAGTTTTTTAGGGGAGAAACTTGATCAGTAGACGGGGCCCTAACTTTTTGGGGAAGCTCCCAATGCAAAAGAGGTAATGGGGCATACTGGAATACATTTTTGGGGTTTTTATGGGTTTTGTCTTTTACATAAAAATTAAACTGTGCATTCTTTTTTTTATATATCAAATGGAGTGATTTATTTGGAAATCAGTATAAAAATTTTTTTTAAAATTGATAAAAATTTTGTGAGGAAATTTTAAAAAAGGGGCATTTCTTATTTTTCAGGAAACCAAATTTTATGCTATTCACCCATTTTTATAGTAACATTTTGTATAAAGTAAAAAAAAAAAAAAATGCCCATCCTGATCACCATCATAAATTGTAGAAAGGCAGACTGCTGCCTGAAAACCCCTGACTTTTTCAAAATTTGTCATAAAGCTAGACCCCATTGCCAAAATTTCCATTTTAAAAAAGGGGGCAGTTTATGCTGGGGTGGGGTGTAGTTAATGAAAAAGGGGGTATTTCTTTTGCAAAAGAATTTTTTTTTTAACGCAAGCCTTTTCATACAGTATACAATAGTTTTTTTTTTTAAATTTTTGGGAAAAACCCAATAAAAAAATTAGAAACATTATCAGAAAGGTTTTCCGGGAAGAATAATCATAAGAGGGGTTTTTCACCCAATTTTTTAAAAAAAATTTAAAATTTACACGGGAAAAAATTCATTTTTAAAATGTTTTTTAATAAAATGGAGAAATAGAAAAGAAAACTTTGACAACATACCCTATATCAAAACTTTATGTAAATGACCACATAATTTTTAGAAAAAACACAATTAATAATACACTGTATATGAAAAAAAAAAGGAAATCCATTTTATATCCCCGGGCAGCAGAACAAAAAAGCCATCTTTTGGAAACTTAAGAAAAAAGGGGAAATCCCAGAAAATACTTCCTCACAAAAAATTGGTAGACTTCGGGATCATTCCAAGGGGGTGGTAAAATTTTATCCCACAAATGTGAAATAAAAAACGAAACTTTACCAAATTGAAAAGAAAAAAATAAGCACTGAAGACGGGACTGAAGGCATTCTCTTTTCCCTTTTAATAAACAAGCAGTTACTTAAACCTAGGCCTAACTAGGATCTTACTGATTAGGAGTCTAGGGGAAAAATGTAATTTTTGAGGGATTTGGGAAACTTTTTTTTCCCCGGGGTTTGCTGAAAATTTGTGTATTTTTTCTGAAGCAATAAATTGATTTTTTATATATCTCTTTTTTTCCTAGGTTTTAGCAGGAATGTAAAAAAATTATCCGGAATTTTTGGAAATAAAAAAAACCCTAGTGTACGTTTGACAGCTCCCCGGGGGGAAAGGGGTAAAGAATTTCACGGTGAAGCTGCTCAAGAAAAACCAAGTTTAAAAATTGGAGTTTGACTGTTGATAAGGAAAAAAAGAATTTTAAAAATTATGCTACATGTTTGATTGTATTTTTTTATAAATTTTTTTATTTACTGCAAGTACTATACTGTATTTATATGTAATTCTGTCCCTTTCCGGGGGAAAGATGCAGAAAAAAGGGCATCTTTTCCTGAAAAATATGAGTATGAATAGTTTAAGGTTACGGGTCATAAAAAGTCATATTTTTTAAAAGGGCTTTAAAAACATTTTTTTTTAAATTTAAAATATCTGAAATTTATGTGAATTTTTTAAAAAATTTTAAATTTACGTAGACCCCACCTTTCCCTGCAGGTTATTTTCCTGAAAAGGGCAAAAATGTAAAATTTGGGTTATACATATTGCATGACACCTCAAAAGTTTTTTTTTTCACGCTAAAATAAAAATGATTCTACAATGCTCCCGAGGGAAAAAAAATTTGGGGCCTATAAAAAGTATATACAGAATCCCATTAGCCCAAAAAAATTTCATCATTTTTAAATGAAATTTTTCAATTCTGGTTGTTGTGCATGATGGGGGGGATATATTTGGAGGGGGTTTTTGCTGTGCCCCCTGCGGGGCCAAAGTCTTCTATTTCCCATTTTACTTAAAGGGTAGGGGCCCGGGGGTTTAGGGGCTAAGGTAATAACCTAAAATTTAAAGGGGCTGGGGTTGATGCAGAGTTTTATTTTTCCGGGTGCCCTCAGCACCAGCACAAAGGGAACACTTGTCAAGTTTCCCTCCTTGCTCTTTCCTGTTTTAAATTTGTATGATCATAAATGAAACTGTGGGGGGGCATTTTTTTCTTTGTTTTCTGCTAAATTTTAATCATTCAAATTTTTTTTCTTTTTTCATTTTAGGGGTATTGTTTTTTTTTTTTTCCCAACCAGTCACACGGGGTTACTCATCATACAATCTTTTAAACCTCCGTCCCTTGTCTAAAAGGGAATTTTTTAATTCTCTCAGGGGAAAAGGGCCCTGACTGCCTCTGTCACAGGGCCCATCAGCCCCACCCAGTTTTTCTTCACTAAATGCATAGTTCATTTTTAAACCCTTTTTGGGGTAAAAAAAAAAAAAAAAAAAAACCCCAAGATAAAACCACTTTTCATTTTGATCCCAAAGATTAATTCCAAAACACAGACCAGGTAATGTATCAATCGGTAATGGAAAAATAAAACGGGGTTAGGTATGGTATGGGGTCTAGAGGTAAATAGGTTTGGCATGAGTAGGAGGAAAGGGGGTTTTAGGTTAAAAACCACAAGTGATGCTACCCCTTAAAAGCTAAAAGTTTTTAGAGGAAAAAAAGCAGAAAAGAAAAGGGAAAAATATCCTGCCTGCCCCTGGTACAAAGGGTTTTGGGATATAGAGTGAAGGTAGGCCAAAAAAAATTTGAATCCAAAGCAATGAAAATACCGTAGTGGGAGCGCAGAAGGCGGGATTTTAAAAACTTTTACAAAAACGTGAATTATTTTTTTGATTTTTTTGAAGTTGTTTTAAAACTAAACTTCAAATACTTATTTGTAAAAAAAAGCCCTCGTCTAAAAAAAATTTTTAATTAAATTTTTTTAATCAGATTTGTGAGGCATAATTGTATCTCGTAAAAGAAAAATTTTAACTGTGGTACAAAATATTTCATATTTAGAAAGTAAAAAGACGCCAGCAGATGCAATCGCCCGGTTAAATTTGGGCTGCTTTTTGTCAAATGGCTGGGGGAAAAAATAACAAAAAGAAAGAGAGTTGCTTTTATTTTTAAAGGTCTTTTTTCCCAGCCTTTGGGGGCCCAAAAGGGCCCCAATTTGGGGGCATTGTTTCCCAGGTTATTTTCTGATATTTTTTTAAGAAATTCTAGCATATATAAGATATTTGGAAATTAGGGACTTTTTTTATGGGCAAACTCTAGTTGATAATGGTACCTCACATTTAGTGGATTTTTCAAATTAAGATCATCTGACGAGTCCACATTATTGAAAATTTTTATTACAATGTCTCATTTTTTTTTAAATTTAATGCATTTGTTTGAAAATTTGTGGGAAGTAATTTGTTTTTCACTTTTTTAGAAAGGTTATCCTGACAATTAAAAAGTGTTAGACATTTTTGGGCTGTGGGGGAAAACCCGGGAAAAAACACTTCTTTAGATGCAGCTTTTTTAATTAAAAATTTAAATTTTCTTGCTTTTTAAAAAACAAAATTTTAAATTCAAATGAGGGGTTTTAAAAAAATTATATTACAGTACAGTGTTTAAAAAATAGCTGTGATTTATTTTTTTTTTTGGGGACTTTTTCACAAAATAACTACCCAAATTGTTCTTTCATACCAGAAGTTTTTTGTAAATAATTTTCTATTTCCCATTATGAAAACTTGTACAGTAAAAACTTTTTTTTCCCTGATGAATGATAATACTCACCTTGGTGTATTGTATATAAAACAATAAGATGTTTGCCAAAACCCCTTTGGTATGTCCCTTGGGGTATGACAAAGATGAAACTGTCCTGGGTTTTAAGATGTACTTTATCATTTTTTAATTTTGTTTAAATTCCTTTTTTAAATTTTTATCCCGAAAACGTGTGATCCCCCGTGTTATCTAGCAAAAAAAGGTGTCTAATTGGTTTTAAAAATTTAAGTGAAAACTTGCGGGAAAAGAAAACCACTGTGCAAAATTTTTTAGTTTTGTTCAACTGAGGAATCATGTGGCAGCTGAAATATTTTAGGTGTTAAGGAAAAAAAAAAAAAAAATTTAAATTTTTGTAAAGCTGTTATTAAACTGTAGGCATTTGGACTTAAGGGAATTGAAAATGCCCCAAGAGTTTTTTAAAAAGTTTGAGTAATTGATGTTAAAAAAAATATATCGTAACGTATGTATTTTGAGAAAATTTCAAAAATAATTATAAATTTGGGCCATACTTATAGGAAACCAAGTTTTCATAGTTTTTTTTTTTTTTTTTTTTTTTTTTAAAAATTTTTTAAAACATTTCATTTTTTGTTTCTTCACCCCTGTTTGCTAAATGGCCTTTGCTTTTCCCAGATTTCATAAATAAGTTTTTAAAAATAGAATTTTTTTTTTTAAATTTATTTCTTGTGTGTATTTTTTTTAAAAAAAAATTTTAAATTGTATGGAGTATAGTGGAAATCAACACACTTATTGGGTGTGAAACATGGGTTCTAAAGGGCTGCAGCGGGGAAAGGAAGCGGGAGGTAGTGGAGATGTCATGTAAAAGGGGCCAATGTGTGGTGTAAATATTAGCAGAGAATTCATAGGGGGAAAATTAGGGGGTGTGGAGTTATTAAAAGATTATTCAAGGGCAAAGGAAGGGGGGCTTTTGGGGTGGTTTGATTTTTAGAGAGGTGTATAAATCGGGTGTGGAGGGACCTTTTAAAGGGGGGGCTCCTTGGGTGGGGGAAGAGGCTTTTTGGGCTGGGGAATTAGCCCTGTGGGTTTTTCTTCCCTCAGCCCCAAACCCCTAAAAACCCCCCATTCCCCCCTTTCCCCTACCCCATCCCCCCCATCCCCCCCTTTTTTTCCATTCCTCCCCTCCTCACCCCCCCCTTTTTGCTCCCCCTCTTTTTTGGGCCCTTTTTGGGATTTCTCCCACAGGCCGCTATTTTCCCCAGGTGGGGGAAAGGAAAACCGGGGGGCCCCATTCCCATTTCATTGGGGGTTTTCTGGGGGTTGGCGTATTTTTGCCGTGGAAATCTGGTTTGCCGGGGGATGTCCCGATCCCTTCTCCCGGTACCCCCGGATACCCTTTGGGGGGTTTTCTTTGGGGAGGGGTGTACTCTGGAAGCCCCCTTTTTCAGTTTCCCGGGGGGTGGTGGCCAAAGGGAAAGGTATGCTTTGTGGCGGATACCGGGGCCGCCCTCTTTTTTGGGCCCCACCGAGGTAGCTCGCAGATGTGGGTTTTCCAAAATCCCCGGATTGCTGGTTTACGGGATGAAGGGAAAGGGGATGGAAAGGGGCCATGCGGGCACGGCGCAAAACTAGCGGTGTTGAGGTCCTCTTGGGCGGGGAGGGAGTTTTTTCCCGGCCCTTTTTTTTTTTAAACTTTTCCTCCCCGCTCCCCCCTTTTTTTTTTTTTTTTTTCTTTTTTTTTTTTTTTTAAAAAATTTTTCTTTTTTTTTTTTTTTTTTTCCCCCCCCCCCCAAAAGCCCAAAAGGGTTCCTAAAATTTTCCCCCCCCCACCCGCCCCCCCCCCCGGGGCCCCTTCTTGATACCCCCCCCCCCCCATTCTGACCCTGCCTTGTTTTTGGGACCACCCCTTCCCGGAAAACACCCCCTGATGCCCCTGTACCTCTTGCGGGTGCTTTTTTCCTCCCCCCTTTCAGGTACCGGGGTTTCCCGACTAAACCCCTTCGATTTTTTCCTGTAAATTCCGCTCTTTTTTTTGGACTATGCTTCCGGCTCCCCTCTAGGGTACGGAAAAATTTTTCAATTCGCCCACCCATTTCAAGCCGGACCAATCCGGTTCCTACCCCCTAAACGCCAACGTCAATTTTCCTAAAAGGGGGGCCCCTTTCCTTTCCCTTTCCCCATTCAAACTCGGAAAAGACCGACCGTCAAGCACTCCCCCTCCACGCTCAGTTTGGGGGACCACACAAGGACTAAATTCTTTATTTTAAAGACCGACTTTTTTCCCTCCCCAAACCTTTCGGGCCAAAGTAGGCAAAGCGCCCCCTCCCGTCATTTTGGGTAGGATATTTCATTTCCCATGCTCCTCAAAAAGCGGTTTTAAAAAGGCCATCGCCCACTGCCCCAGAAGCTGCCCAACCCCCTCTTTAAATTTTTTCTCTCCTTTCGAATACCCAATATTTCTCCTGTCACTTTTTGAAAAACATTTTTCTCTAAATTCTTGTAGTGGTACTGTCATTCCGCCCCCATACCAAAAAGTCCCCAAAAGAATTTCCCGTCAAAGTGGCAATGACATTTTTTTAACAGCTGGAACTCCAGGATCTCCCAATCCTCAAATAGACACTTATGTCCCCCTTTCCCCCCCGGGGGGGGAGACGTTACCCTTGCAAAAGTTGGGTCGTTTTAAATTTTGGAAGCCGAGAACCCCCCCCTCCTCTTTTTATGTTGCCGGGGCTCGTTTTCCCAAATTTTGAAAGGGAACCTACACCACAACAATTTTAGAAATTGCTGGGGTTTTTGGGGGGCCCCCAGGCCCAAATATTGGGGATTTTATGGCCGAATGCCCCTCTGTGGGCCGACGATCATTCTAATACAAACTTTAAATCCCAAACCCCCATCTTGCCTTAATTGTAATGAAGCTCACCCTTCGTACCCCCCGCCGTTTCCAGGGCCCACTTAAATGAACGTGGGAAAACCGTTGCCCTCAAAAAAGGCAAAGGGCTCCCTTATTCCATGGGGAGTTTTCTCTCTCCCCTCCAAGGGGAAAAACCCTGTTTCTTAAATTTTCGTGTTTTTCCAAAAATCCCCCCACTTCTGGGGTCCCCCTCTTCTGCAGCCCCCTCTTTTTTGTTACCCCCCCCCCATAGCCACTACGGCATCTAAACCTTTTGTGTCCTTGGGTCTGAAAGGGCCCCCACTCCAAACTCAACCCCGTTTTCCCCATCTTCCCCGCCTTCCTCAAAAGCCCCCCGTATCCCAAAAAAGACCTTTGTACGCCCCCTAATAACCCAAACGCCCCTCTACCAGAAAATTTCCCCCCCCAAAAAACCCCCATTTCTCGAATCTTCTCTGCCCCTTTCCTTCCCCCCTTCCCCCCCTCCACACTTTACCTTTCCCAAATCCCCTGGGACCTATTTTTTCCCCTCTCTCTGGGTCTTTTTACAAGTGTGGGGGATTCACCCTCCTCCTCGTACTATGCCTTCCACCCCTCCCCCTCCCCAAATTTCTCCCTCTTCTGCCCCCTCCCCGGGTTTTTGGCCCCTTCTGTCCCCCCCCACAAAATTCATCTCCATCCCCTTTCACTCTTCCCTCCCCCTCTACTTTTGGGACAGTCCCCTTACTGTTTCCCCCAATTTTTTTCTCACCCCCCTCCTTCTATCTCCAATATGGTCTCCCATTTCAACTTTGAATTCAGAAAAAACCCTTTAAGCCATTTTTTAAAAATAATTGCAGAGGGCAAAAACCCTTTAATGGACACTGATTCACTTCCCCGTTCCTTTTTCTTCCCCCCTCCCCATCTTCACCCAAACCCCCTTCTTCGCAAAAAGCTTCCCCCTTCCTTTTGCTACTTGAACGTTTTTTTCCAATGCCACCCCCACTTTTACTTTTCTTTAAACCCCCTCTAGTCCTAGGTTCCTTTACCTACAAATTTCCCGAAAAATTTTTTTTCAAACGCCAACTGGCCTATTTAAAAGTGGGGAAAATCCGCGGCCCCAGGGTAATCGGAGTGAGCTTTAGTAGTTGCTTTCCAGGTTTTTCCCCCTTTTTTGGCTTGCTTACAAGAACCAAAATTTCCCACTGTTTTCCCCAACCCAAACTCAGGCAAAATTTATTTTTATTTTTCGGATTTCCTTTTTCAGATGGGACCTTTTTTTAAATGCCCTTCTTTAAAGCAAAGATATTCCGTACTGTCAAATAATTTTTCCATACTCCCCTGCATACATGCAGCCCAAACCACCCTTTAATAAGTGGGTTTACAATTTTTCTTTATATCTCTCTCCTTCTCCCCAGCATTTTCATCCCCCCACTTTTGCCTTTCTGTTTTCCAAAACCTTAAACCCCCCACCCACTTCTGTTACCCTTTGGGGATTTTAAAAGCCCCACCATTTCCCCCTGGGGGGGTCCCCATTGTGAAATCATGTGGGTCCAGTTGGGGGCTTTTTTTCCCCCTCTCACCCCCTCCCCTGTTTTAAATTTCGGGTACTTTCCCACCCATTTTGATCCTCGTACCCCAAAACTCTCCTTTGCATCGATCCTATCAGTCGCTTTTTTCCTCCCTGCACTAGACTTCACCTGGGGCTGTTCTACCAAAACTTACATGACAGCGATCATTTTTTCCCATTTATTTTTACTTCTCCTTCCTATTTTACCACCTTTTCCCCTAGCCCCCCCGCTGGCAATTTGATCGGGGAAATTTTGGGGTCTTTACCACACCTCACTGCTTTTAGTGAGGTTCCTTCTTCATCCTCCCCTTGATGAGCTCCTACAAAATCTTCTCAAAGTCAGTTTTTACCGCAGCTTCCCCATTCTATACCCCAAACCTCAGGCAGGGATTCCCCAGAAGTGCGTGCCTTGGTGGTCTCCTTTTTGCTTTGCTCGTGCAGTTTCGTTTGAAACGTCTGCAAAGGGCAGGTAAAACCCGGGACCCTAAAACCACTGAGAACTTTTTGATTTTAAGCAGAAGCGTGCGGGTCGCTCGCCGTGTCAAACCGTGAAAACAAACGCACTTTTGGCGAGACTATGTTTCCACCACACCCCCTGCTTCTTCTTGGTGCATTCCCGGGAAAAAAATGAGGAAATTTTAGTGGGGGAAAAACTCTCCGACCCGGCTCCTGTTCTACGGTCGCTGGTGTTTAAGTAGCAAACCCCCCCCTCCGGGCGTTGCCATTGAACTTTGGGAAAACTCTCGTCCGTATTTCCAAGGGGTCCTTTGCCCCTCGTTTTTTTTCCCCCCAAAGTCTTTCCCAAGGGGGAGTTGTAACCCTTTGGAAATTTTCCTTTTCTCAGGGAAGAACATAAATGTGCCTTTAAAACTTCAAGAACTGGGGGCAAAGCTCTCAGCCCTTTCCGATCAACCCGGGAGCTGGGGGCCGACAAAATTCATATTCGTATTTTACAACCCTTTTTCATCGGTCAGCCCTTATAGGGCCCCCTTACAAACCCCTTCAATCTTATTTGGGCCAAGGAGTTCTTTTTCCCCCGCTTTTGGAAATCTGCCATTGTTCTCCCCCTTTTTGCAAACCGGGACTAAAAGGACATGATGGGCCCCCACTATCGCCCCCCTCGCTCTTACTATTGGGAGTTTGCCAAAAAGGAAAGGAACGTTTCCTTTGTAAATCGACGTTTAATGAAAGGATTTAAAGACATCACAACGTTCCCCCTTCCCGCCCCCAAACCCAAAAGGCTTTTTTGTAAGGGTCGTTTTAAACCTAGACCCCCTTACTTTCGCTTGGATACGTATGTTCGTAATTTCCTTTGCGAATATTTAACCCCAGTTATTGCCATATTTTTTTTACCTTTAGAAGGCATATGACACAACTTGGAGGTAAAAAATATTTGGCCCAGGCCCATTCTTAAAGGCCCTCCCAGGCACTCTACCATCCTTTCCCTTTAAAAACTTTTTTAAAATGAAACCCAAGACATTTCCGTGTTCGAGGGCAATAATGTTCTTTCCCCGGACTTCGTCCCAACGAATTCCCTCAGGAATGTGTTTTTTAAACCACCACTGTTTCTCCCTTTCTAAAATGATTTGGCCCCTGTTTTTTCCACCCCAAAAATTTTGGGCCCTCACTCTGTGTTTTTATGAATTCCCCTATTGCTTGGCAAAGGGGCTGAGACTGTCCACCCTTTTTGCAGTTTCTCCAAAAAATGGGGGTCGACCGTGGTTTTTCCCCTTGGGCCCCCACGCATTTGGGGGGGGTTTTTTTTTCCAATTAAACCCAAAAAAAACCAAATTTCTTTCACTAGCCGCTTGTTTATCTCCAAAACATCCTTTGTATCTCTATGGCTCCCGTATTCCCCCCCAACGTGATAGTTTAAATTTCTTTGGCCCTTTTCTTTGACCGTCGGTTTTTCCCGGAAACCCCACATTTCCTCTCTGAAGGCAACTTTTTCACAGCCGGGGTAAACCTTCTTAAAACCCCTTTCCCCCAAACTTTCCCGGGGAGCTGATCGTCGAACTCTGCTTTCGCCTACATTCAAACCCTCGTTTTTAAAACGAAACTCGATTTTTGGTGCCAGATTTATTCCGCGGCCCCTCCTGCTACTCTCCCCGAGCCTTAACTCTTTTTCCATCACCCAAAGGGTTAAAAGTTTGTGCCTTGGTGCTTTTTTTTTGCTCCCTTCCCCCCGTTGAGACCTCTAATACAGAAGGGGAATGTTTTTTCCTTTTTTATCGCCTATGCCCATTGCCCCTTTGCTACTAAGTACCTCTCCGATCTACACAAACCTTCCATTTATAGAATGGTCACTGATATTAGTAGACATTCTTTATTCGTTTTCCGCCCCTGTTTGCTTTGTCCCTTTTCCCCTTCCCCCTACATTCCCCTCTTGTCCTTTCCCCTTTAGTTAAAACCCCCTTTATATGTTCATGTAGGGATCTCACTTTTTCCCCCCCCCCTGGGGAAATTTTCCCGCTGTTCGGCGTTCTTTTCCCCACTCCCTTCTTGAAAACTCAAATGCCTAGGTTTGGGTTCCCCCTCTCTTTTTCTTGATCACTTCCACTCCCAATTTTCCCTGCCACCGCTGTGTACACAGATGGCTCAATCTTCAACGGGGTCGGATTCCCCAGGGAGGGGTTTCCGGGCAGCGTCGTGCAAGGGACATTTACAAACTTCACTACATTTTTACTGCTGAACCCGAATTTCCCTTCTTACAGCATTATTCGATCGCATCTATGCCTGTGGGCATCAATTTTTATAGTCTCAGACCCCTTTGTGCTTTAAAAGGCTATTAAAGAAAATTTTTATACATCCCCAACCCCTAGTTTTTTCCGTATCCAAATTTTGGGTACCCTAAACTCTACCAAACATAAAAATATTGTTTTTTTTTTGGGTCCCTGGGCCCTTTCGACGTACGGGCAAGGGAAAAGGCAGACACTGCCCGCGCGGTCAGGGAGTAATGACCTACCAATTTTTCCCAAGAGGTGTTCCAAATTTTTGGACTATTTTTGCTGCAATAGCTACCCCCCCTTCCCCACCCCCTTGGGGAAAAAAAATTGGCAACTTTTGCTCGGTAACAAACCTTTATTCTATTAAACCGAGCATAGGTTAATGGCCGTCCCTTTTTTCATCAAATGCCGAGGTTGGGGAACCACTCCTCCCCCCCTTCGCATTTGGGCACACTCGTCCCTTTCTCCCTGGTAACTCATGGAGAGGCACCCTGTTCCTCTCTGTGAGCAGTGGGCCCAATTTTTCCCTTTTCGATTAGCCCCCATTCCCGTTAGACTGCCCTCTTTTATCAAAGAGCCAAAGCAGAATTTTTCCTCCAACGTCGTCTTCGTTCTACTACTCTCTCTTAAACCTTTTCCCTTTTTGCGATGGGGCCCCCCCTTTAATCCTGACTCTCTCATGACTTCTTTTACAAAGACTTTATTTACTCCACAAACTCTGTGATACTTTTCCGGGACTCCCCTCACCCTTTTTAGTTCAGTCTCTTGCTGCCCTTTACCCTTTCAACCATCCACAACCCCCCCCGTTCCCTCCGTAACCTATTACTCACCCATCTCCCTTTTGCCACCTGATGCCCTTGCTTCCTTCCTGCCCTGCAGCGCTGTATAGTCCTTGTGGCTTAGCGCTTTTTTTTGTTTAAAACAAAATAATGGGACTTGACGAGCTGTTGGAGTGTGAGCAGGATAATATTTTGTGAAGGGATTCAGGGAAACCGGTTAGCCAGACTTGAGTCCTGGAGGGGGAAAGTACAATGCCTGCACTTTAAAAGGAGGATTTGGGATATTGGCAGTTTGGAGGGATTTCTAAACTGTCATATCTGAGTGCCTCTGCAAAGACAGTGATTATATATAATGATGGTGAAAGTGTTGAATGATAAAAGTATTTTTCTTTATTTTTTGGTTTTTCTTTTTGGGTCACCCTGCTTGGTGGGAAACGGCCAATGTGTTTGCAAAAAATTTTATATACATTTATTATATATTTATATACATGTATAAAAATTTTTCATAAGAGAGATAAGTGTGTGCAGTTTTCATCTTTTTTTAAATTATATTTAGATACCCCTAAAGAGGTCTTGAAATACTGATGAAATCTTAAGTTGCCATTTCCTATTCATTTGTGAGAGTTTATTATATCTTGGGATGCACATGCAAGTTGTGAACACATCAATTCGATTATTTGTTCTCGTTACATTTAGTGTTTTTAGTTGTGTCAGTCTTGGTGACTTAAGGCTTCCCCAAGCAAAGTGATTATACGCAACATGTATACTTTCATTTCTCACTCGTAGTACAGTACAGTACATATTTTTAAAAATTTTTTGTGGTCCTTTTGACATCCTAAAGATATCTTATCATAGTTCTTAGGAAGATTTGTATGGGAATAATCAAGCTATGGCGGTATAAAAGAATGTATGGTGTAAATAGATTACATATAAATGTTTTAATGCAAGATCGTAAATTTTCTGTATGAAATGACCCGAATGTTGAAGGGAGAATTTGTAGAGGTGTTAACTGTATCCTAAAGAGAGACCAAAGTATAGTTGAATCTGTGTGCATAATACTGTATAAGCAATTAGTTATTAATAAGTTAGTTTTGATGAATGGCAAGATCTCTAAAATTAACTGCTTTAAGCCACGAATGATATTTGATATAAAGCGTTTAAGGAAAAAAGAAATGTAAGATCATGAATATTAATATTTTTATTACTAATAGATTTGTTTAGACAGAACTCTGCTTGTACATAGATATAAATAAAAAATGTATTATAACTTTTTTATGAACTGGCATTTTCACTGAAATGAATGTTGGTAAAAGTACTTATCACCAGTGCCTGTAACACTATGTAAATAGATTTTTACAAAAAATAAACTAGTAAATTTATTACTGTACTAGTTTTTTAAACTTAACCCAAAATAAGAATTAGTTTTATAGTTGGGGCCTTGATGCCCAGTAAAAAGGCTCTTTATCCAAGAATTTGAGCTAACCTCTCCTGCATCAGACCCCTAAACTTTTGCATTTTCCTATGATGATTAATAGCATGAAATAGAAACTATTATCAAGGGGAGAAATTTTGAAAATATAGCAATTATTAAATATGTCAGTGAAGAACATGCACCCACCATGTAATATTTCTCTTAGGAAGGGACCATGATGCAGCAATAGGATTTTTGTGCAATAGGCAATTAACCTGCATGATACAAAAAACAAAGCCCAAAGCCCGCCATACATTTAACAAATATAACAGTAACCAGGGCCCATTGTTTGACACTTAACAAATACGTAGAAATTTGTATTTCTTTTTAAAGTTATAATGTGTGAGTAACATTTTATAGAATGTTAAGTGCAATAAAGCCACTAATATGTCTGAGCATTTCTGGTAGACTAATCAATGCTTACACACAACCTCAAGGGGGGTTTTTTTGATGCTGGGGAGGGGCTCCCCTCAAGGAAGGTTCCCCTTGATGTTGGTGAGGGGGTCTTGATTTAGGGAATTGGATCTGTGCTCCAGTTCCCCGAATTAACCTGAATGCCTTCCACATCCCCTCCCCAGGCGCTGTAAAATCCTCCGGGGTTTTGCGCTTCCCCCCCTTTATTATAAAAATAATAATGGTGAGGGGCTCTTGATCTAGGGAATTGGATCTGTGTTCCGGTTTCCCTGAATTGAGCCTGAATACCTTCCATCCTCCCCCCAACATGCACTGTATAATCCTACAGGTTTAGCGCTCTCCCATGATTATAATAATAATGCTTACACACTATGTACTTAAAACTAGACATAGGGTTTTGAAGTGATAAATTTTTATTATTTTTTTTTTATTAACACATCAGCCCAAATTTCCCCCCAAGGCAGGGTGGCCCGAAAAAGAAACCCCTTCCATCATTCACTCCATCACTGTCTTGCCAGAGGGGTGCTTTACACTACAGAGTATAATCCTACGGGTTTATTTCCCCCCCATGATTATAATAATAATTTACACTACAGTTTATAAAACCGCAACATTAACATCCCTCCTTCAGAGTGCAGGCACTGTACTTTCCATCTCCAGGACTCAAGTCTGGCCTGCCGGTTACCCTGAATCCCTTCATAAACTTTACTTTGCTCCCACTCCAACAGCACATCAAGTATTAAAAAACCCCATTGGGTCCCCATTCCTCCTATCAAATAAGCCGTGCGTGCTTGCGGGAAGTCCAAGCCCCTTGCGCACAAAACCTTTTTTTAAACCCCCCCCCCTAGGCCAACCCCTACCCTGCCTTCCCCCCCCCAAGATTTATGCACTCAAACATTCGTTTCTTTCCATTCCCCTCTACATTTTGAACCACCTCAACAAACTTCCCAGCCCCTCTGGCCAAAAATTTTGGCAATCCCACACCTCCTAACTTCCAAACAAAATTTCTTCCTTATTTTCACACCATGCTTTGCCCCAGACATGACACTCCATGCCTCCACCCTTTCCCTCACCAATTTCATCACCCATGCTTCACATCCATATAAGACTTTGGAAAAAACTATACTCTCATGCATTCCCCCCTTTTTCTTCCAAGGACAAATTTTTTGTCCCCACAGACCCTAAGTGCACCGCCACCCTTTTCCCCCCCATCAGTTCAATGATTCACCTCATCTTCATAGACCCATCCGCTGACCCGTCCACTCCCAAATATCTGAATACATTTACCCCCCCAAACTCTCCGTCCCAAACTGATATCCAATCTTCGTCACCTAATCTTTTTATCCTCAAACCTTTCTCTTTCCCAACCACTTTTTAATTTTTTTTTTTTTATATACCCCCACCAAAAACATCCACCCAAACCCTGCAACTTCTCTTCAGATTCCCCAAGATCACGGCACAGCAAAAAGCAACTATGACAACTCCCCTTTGGTTTGATTCTTTATCTTTTAACTCCACACCTCTTGCCAAAACCCTCGCATTCACTTCTCTTTCAACCCCCTCTATAAATATATTGAACAACCACGGGGAACATCACACATCCTTGTCTAAGATTACTTTTACTGGGAAATAATCTCCCTCTTTCCAACAAACTCTAATCTGAGCCTCGCTATTCTCGTAAAAACTCCACTGCTTTCAGTAATCTCCCTCCTATACCAAAACACCTGCAACATCTGCCACATTGCTCCCCTATCCCCCTGTCATACTCCTTTTCCAACTCCATAAATGCCACAAAAACCTTTAGCCTTATCTAAATACTTTTTCACTTATATTTTCACTGTAAACACCTGGTCCACACACCCCCTACCTTTCCTAAAGCCTCCTTGTTCATCTGCTATCCTATTCTCCGTCTTACTCTTAATTCTTTCAATAATAACTCTACCATACACTTTACCAGGTATACTCAACAGACTTATCCCCGTATAATTTTTGCACTCTCTTTTGCCCCCTTGCCTTTATAAAAGGAACTATGCATGCTCTCTGCCAATCCCTAGGTACCTTACCCTCTCCATACATTTATTAAATAATAGCACCAACCACTCCAAAACAAATATCCCCACCTGCTTTTAAAACATTCTATCTTTATCCCATCAGTCCCAGCTGCCTTACCTCCCTTTCATTCTGCCCAGCCCCCCCCAAAACATGTCCAACATTATAATAAGACGAACATATTGGTAGAGCTGTACATGAAAGAGAACCTGTAAGGCTCTAAATAAGTAAGAGTTCCAGTATCTACAACAGGGAGAGAGAGAAAAATAGAAAAGCTGTCAACTAGTTCCCACAAAAGTCACAGTGAGACCCTCCACAAAAGGAAATGAACATCAAAGGAAGTGTCCTGTGGCTTGGTTGGCAAAGCACTCGCCTCATGCACTGAGTGTCTAGGGTTCAGGACTTAGCAAGGGTGGAAACATTGGGCGTGTTTCTTTACACCTACTGTCCCTGTTCACCTAACAGTAAGTAAGTACCTGGGTGTTAGTGGACTGGTGTGGGTGGCATCCTGGGGCAAGATTAAAGAACCACACAGGAAATAAGACAGACAGCCCTCGATGAGCAAACCCAAATTTCTTTTGGGTTTTCCTGGTGGTTAACATTTCCCCGGGTTATAAATTAAAACGAATATTAAGTAAGTATTTAGCCACAGGTAGTACACATAAATACAGTTATACAAAGATGATTGATACATAAGTAACATATAAGTAAATTACCTAGGTTAACCTCCAAAAAGTCAGACAATTGACTTATTTCCACTGGGATTCTTTTGGCCCGGTGGCCTGGTGGTTAAAGCTCCCGCTTCACACACGGAGGGCCCCGGGGTTTCGATTCCCGGCGGGTGGAAACATTTCGACACGTTTCCTTACACCTGTTGTCCTGTTCACCTAGCAGCAAATAGGTACCTGGGTGTTAGTCGACGGGTGTGGTCGCATCCTGGGGGACAAGATTAAGGACCACAATTTATTATTTTATTTATTTTTTTAAATTAATTTGAGCACACATACAGAGGTACAAAAAAAACAGATAAGAGCAGCATGCCAAAGCCACTTATACTATGCATAGCATTACGGGCTGGTTTAAAAATTAACTTAAGATTAACTAAGCAATGATGAAATCAGTGAAAAACATTAATGTAAACAGATTACATAAAGCACAAGTGAGTATTACAAAGACAGGTCAAATGGTTGCATGCATTGTTGTAAATTCAGTAAATGGAGTATTCTGTTAGGTAGTGTATTTAAAAAATAATAAAGTTAGTTTGGGGTTTTTTAGGTTTAACATTTATGTGATATAATTGTGAGAAACTTTTAAGATATACAATTTAAAAGGGTTTCAGTTATTCAGTATTTATTTGGTTTTGAGTGAGAAAGTGATCTTTGAGAAGAGACTTGAATTTATAAACGGTAGTGTTTCTTTTATATTTCAGGTAATGAATTCCAGTTTTTAAAAGGGCCTTTTATGGGGCATTGAGTTTTTGCATACGTGAGATGGACACGAGGAACATCAAAGAGTGTTTCTGTGCCTTGTGTTATGGTCATGTGTTTTGTTGAGGTTGGAAAGGAGATGTTTGAGGGGGGGGTTAATATCAGAGTTAAGTGTTCTATGTATGTAATAGGTGCAGTAAAAAAGTATGGATGTTTTGTATGGTGAGTAGGTTGAGTGTATTGAATATTGGTGGAGTGTGCTGCCTGTAGTGAGAATTTTTTTATCATTCTAACTGCAGCCTTTTGTTGGGTAATTAGTGGTCGAGATGGTTAATTGTTGTTGAGACCCCATGCACAAATTCCATAGGTGAGATAGGGGTAAATAAGAGAGGATATAGGGCCCCGGAGGGCGACTGTGGAGCATAGTACCGTATCTTCGAAGTATGCCTACAATGGAAATAAGTTAGACATCCTCGATGACGCACTGACTTTCTTGGGTTTTTCCTCGGGGGCTAACCCTCCGGGGGGTTTAAAAATCCGAACGAAATCTTATCTTATCTATCTTTATAATACCTTATTATTTAACTTAACAATTAAACAGCTACATATCTTTAATTAACTCGGGATCCCGAACTCTGATGACAACGGAGAGGAAACTAACTTTCCCCCCATAAAAAAGCAACGGAACAAAACTAAGGAACAATAATAATACTATTAAAATAATAATTTGGGAAGAAAACATAAGATATAAATATTAAAGTTAAGATAGGCTCGTGGGAGCACTTTAACTCTCTCCAAGATGGCGCCCCATAACAAACTGCACCACACAACCTTCTGCTCCAGTTTTTACCACTCTGCTGCCTTATATTAGCAGTTCTAACCTCATCTCTCGCACAGATGAAAATCCTGCCCTTAGTGATGGATCGAATTATATTTTTTTCCGTCATTACCCTATGGTTAAAATAAGAGGAAAAGAGCGAGAGTTGTGGGTGGTGGGTCAGAGACCCACCAAAAGGCCAGTGTTGTTTAACTCGCTTAATATTTAAAATTCTAAGACTACAGTTCTTGTAGAAGCCTTGCATGACCCATGCGCGTTTTAGAGCTTAGTTCTGATTTTTTAATCAAATAGTAAAAACAGTTCTTGTAAAAAGGGTGAAACCTCTTAAACTGAGACCTGCTTATTTCACACTGCTGCGGGTTTAGCGCTCCCCGTGAGCCAGAAAGTGCAGATATACAATTAGTGCATTATTCTAGTATTCATATAATAGTGACTAGTATAGTCATACAAAGGACTAGTTACATACAACATGACTAGTGTAGTCATACAACAGTGACTAGTATAGTCATACAACAGTGACTAGTGTAGTCATACAACAGTGACTAGTGTAGTCATAAAAACAGTGACTAGTGTAGTCATACAACAGTGACTAGTGTAGTCAAAAACAACAGTGACTAGTGTATCATACAACAGTGACTATGTAGTCCATACAACAGTGACTAGTGTAGTCATACAACAGTGACTAGTGTAGTCATACAACAGTGACTATTTTAGTCATACAACAGTGACTAGTGTAGTCATACAACAGTGACTAGTGTAGTCATACAACAGTGACTAGTGTAGTCATACAACAGTGACTAGTGTAGTCAACAACAGTGACTAGTGTAGCATACAACAGTGACTAGTGTAGTCATACAACAGTGACTAGTGTAGTCATACAACAGTGACTAGTGTAGTCATACAACAGTGACTAGTGTAGTCATACAACAGTGACTATTAGTCACAACATGAATGTAGCATACAAGTGACTAGTGTAGTCATACAACAGTGACTAGTTTAGTCATACAACAGTGACTAGTATAGTCATACAACAGTGACTATATAGTCATACAACAGTGACTAGTGTAGTCATACAACAGTGACTAGTGTAGTCCCTACAACATGTGACTAGTGTAGTCATACAACAGTGACTAGTTTAGTCCATACAACAGTGACTAGTATAGTTCATACAAAAGTGACTAGTTAGTCATATAATAGTGACTAGTGTAGTCATACAACAGTGACTAGTGTAGTCATACAACAGTGACTAGTATAGTCATACAACAGTGACTAGTATAGTCATACAACAGTGACTATGTAGTCATACAACAGTGACTAGTATAGTCATATAATAGTGACTAGTGTAGTCATACAACAGTGACTAGTGTAGTCATACAACAGTGACTAGTGTAGTCATACAACAGTGACTAGTGTAGTCATACAACAGTGACTAGTGTAGTCATGGAAAGTTACTATATAGTTATACAACAGTTACTAGTGTAGTCATGGAAAGTTACTAGTATAGTCATACAACAGTGACTAGTGTAGTCATACAACAGTGACTAGTGTAGTCATGGAAAGTTACAAGTGTAGTCATACAACAGTGACTAGTGTAGGCATACAACAGTGACTAGTGTAGTCATACAACAGTGACTAGTGTAGTCATGGAAAGTTACTAGTGTAGTCATACAACAGTGACTAGTGTAGTCAATACAACAGTGACTAGTGTAGTCATATAATAGTGACTAGTGTAGTTATGGAAAGTTACTAGTATAGTCATACAACAGTGACTAGTATAGTCATACAACAGTGACTAGTATAGTCATACAACAGTGACTAGTGTAGTCATACAACAGTGACTAGTGTAGTCATTCAACAGTGACTAGTGTAGTTATGGCAAATACTAGTATAGTCATACAACAGTGACTAGTATAGTCATACAACAGTGACTAGTATAGTCATACAACAGTGACTAGTATAGTCCCTACAACAGTGACTAGTGTAGTCATACAACAGTGACTAGTGTAGTCATACAACATGACTATATAGTCATACAACAGTGACTAGTGTAGTCATACAACAGTGACTAGTGTAGTCATACAACAGTGACTAGTGTAGTCATACAACAGTGACTATGTATCATACAACAGTGACTAGTGTAGTCATACAACAGTGACTAAGTGTAGTCATACACAGTGACTAGTGTATCATACAACAGTGACTAGTGTTGTCATACAACTGACTAGTGTAGTCATGGAAAGTTACTAGTAAAATCATACAACAGTTACTAGTGTAGCAGGAAAGTTACAGTATAAAAATATGCAGAAAACTAAAAAAAAAAAAGAAAATTAGATTTAGTTTCAGATGTTGTTTCAAATGATATCCAAATAAAGGCAGAATAAAAAACCGCCCGTAAGGCGGGCACGCGGGGAAATTCTCTTGAAGGTAAAGTATTGAGAAATTTTTTTAAATCCATTATGCACCCAACCTAAATCTCTCCACAAAAAAAAATTTTGGAAAAAGGATAAAAAAAAACGTTTAATAAATTTTTTAGGAAACTTAAAAAAATTAAAAAACCCACTACTGGTCATTTGACTTTTTTTTCATTGCCTTTTTAATCCTTTCTGTGTGGTACTTTTTTGGCAGAAATCCTTTTATTTTTATTTTTCATTTCATGCCATGATTTTTTTTTTCAGACTAATTTTTTTTATTTACATTTAATTTTGTAAATACGTGCAGTATAATAATTGGTCATATAAGTATCGCGTGCTCATTTGCAGGCACCTAAATTACTACCAAAAGCCCCCCCAAAATACTGCATAACAATGTATACTACTTCCTCTCTGCACCCTCAACAGGTATTCCCTAACCTAATGAATTTTCAGTTTATAAATATAAATTGAAGGGGAAAAGATGATGGTGCACTTAAGTCGTGGAGAAAAAGAATTTTGTCCTTGAGGAAAGGGGGGAAGTATGAGGTATAGTTTTACCAACGCTTTTATAGGTGTGAAGCGTGGGTGATGAAAGTTGGCAGCAGGAAAGGCTGGAGGCAGTGGAATGTCATGTCTGAGAGCAATGTGTGGGGTAAAATAAGCAAGAACTAGTTTGGAATTAGGAAAAGGGGGTGCGGGATTACCAAAACGTTGTCCAGAGGGGTTGTGCCCCCCTTTTTCCCCTTTTCCCATCTACCCCTTACTCTAACTGGCACAACTAAAAATGATCCGATATTCAGTTGCCCCTCTAAAACATTTCACCTGGAGCCTACCCCTCAACCTTTTTTCCACCAATACATAATCTAACAAACTACTTTTTATTACCCTGCTACACAACCTTGTATTTATTTATCCTCTTTTTTATAAAAATATGTATTACTTATTACCAAAAATTTTTTTCTACACAAGCCAATTAAAGGCTCCCCATTTACATTTACCCCGGCACCCCAAATTTACCACTCCCCCCATAACATTTTTAAACCCATTTTTAGCATTGAAACCCCCAAACCCCCCTTTACTCTCACACTTGATTCAAAACTCCCCACCACACTAAACATTTCCCAAATCTCTCTCCTCCTCTACACTTTTCTTTTCTCCAGGTGCATACATCTTACAATAACCCCTTTCACATCCAATCTTTTTTTTACTCCACATAATCCTTGAATTTATACTTTTGAAGTCCCTCTTTTTCCTGCCATAGCTTATCCTTAAACATTATTGCTACTCCTTTTTAGCTCTAACTCTATTTGAAACCCCTGACCAATCCCATTTTTTCCTCTCCATTGAAACTCTCCCACCCCCTTCACTTCTTTTTCACTTAAAGCCAGGACATCCATTTCTTCTCTTTCATACATCCACAATCATCTCTTTCTTATCTTTTTGCACAACATCCCCCCATTCAGACTTCCCCCTTTGAAATTTTTCTTCTTCTTATTCTTTTAGTAATTTTTACAGGAAAAGGGGTTACTACCCATTGTTTCCCGGCATTTTAGTTGATTTTAACAACACGCAGGGCTTACGGGGGAAAAGATTCTTATTCCATTTCCCCCCCATGGAATAAAAGGAAAAAGTAATAAGACCAAGAACTATTAAGATAAAATCAAAAAACTCAGATGAGTGTGTAAAAATAAACGTGTCTTTATTGTAGTGACCTAAGTGTAACAAATATATATAATATAATATATTTTTAAAATAATATATATATATATATATATTATAAAAAATATATATATATAAATATATTAAATATATATATATTTATTATATATATATATATATTATATATAATATATATATATTATATTTTTTATTTAATATATTTTTTAATTATTTTTATATTTATTTTTTTAAATTTATATTTATTTATTTTTATTTATATTTATTTATATTTATTTATAATATATAATATATAAAAAAATTTTTTTTTTTTTTTTTTAAACAAGTCAAGAGAAGTTCAGAATTGTTTGGTGAATTGTAGGGGGGAAAAAGAAAAAAAAATGAATACAGGAAAGAGAAAGGTTATTAAAAACAAAAATAAGGTGATGAAAGATTGGAATCAATTGGGGGGAGAGATAGGAGGAGATGAATGTATTCAGATTTTTGGGGAGTGGACATGTCGGGGTAATTTCATGCACTGGCCAGGGGGTATACCACTTTTGGATGAAAAGACAAATGTAAGGTGGTTTTTGGGGTACGTGGGGCATTACGTAGAATGAAAGGGGGTAAAGACTTGGAACTGATGGGATCATAAATAAAAAAGTAAAAAGCAGGGGGGGAATAGTGTTGGAGTGGTTGGTCTTTTTTTTAATAAATGTATGAAAGGGGGGAAAGGGTACCTAGGGTTTGGGCAGAGAGCATTTTGTCCCTTTATAAAAGGGAAAGGTGACAAAAGGAAATTTTAAAAATTATAGAGGAATAAATTTTCTGGTAACCAGGAAAAATATACGGTAGGGTTTTTTAATTGAAAGAATAAGGTAAGACAGAATGTAGAATTAAAGGATGACAAGGAGGCTTCAGAGTGGTAGGGGATGTAGATCAAGTGTTTTCATTGAAGCATATATAAACAGATTTAGATAAAGGGAGGGGAAATTTTTATTGCATTTTTTGGATTTTAAAAAGGGATATGATGAGTGGATAGAGGGCAATGTGGGAGATGTTGCAAGTTTATGGGAAAAGGGGTAATTACTAAATTTTGTAAAGACTTTTATAGGATTTTTGAGGCTCAGGTTAGGGGGTTTTAAACAAGGGGGAATACTTCCCCCTAAAAGTAGGTCTTAGACAGGGAGTGTAATGTCACCGTTGTTTTTAAATATTTATAGATGGGGTTTGTAAAAAATAAATGCTAGGGTGTTTGGGGGGAGGGTAGGATTAAATTATGGGGGGAAACAAATTCAAAATGGGGAAATTTAAAAAGTTACTTTTTCTGATGATACTGTGCTTAGGGAGATTTTAAAGAAAATTTCAAAGGGTTTGTGGGTGAGTTTAAAGTGTGTAAAGGGAAAAGTTAAGGGAACAAGAAAAGAGTAAGGTGAGAGGGTATCAAAAGATTTTTGAAAAGAAAAAATTTGGGTATCAAATTGGGGAGGAGGGTATGGAAAATGAAATTTTTCAATACTTGGGAGTTGACGTTCGGCGATGGATTATGAAGGATGAGTTTAAACATAGAATTTATGAGGAAAAAAGGTGATGGTGCGTTGAGGTTATGGGAAAAAAAACGTTATCATGGAGGCAAAGAAGGAATGATAAAGTATAGTAGTCCAACACCTTATAGGTGGAAGCTGGTGGTAAATGCAGCAGCGAGGGGACGGTTGGGGGCAGGGGATTTCCGTCTAAGGGGAATTGGGGGTGTAAATATTATGCGAAAATTCGGATGTGGAAAATTAGGAGAAGGGTGGATAATAAAACATTATCGAGGGCAGAAGAGGGGTTTTTGAGGTGGTTTTTGGTCATTTAGAGGAAAGGCAAAAATAGAATGACTGGGAAAACATATAAACTAAAGGGGGAAAGGAAAAAAGGGGGGAGGGGCGTCCTCGAAAGGGTTGGAAAGAGGGGGAAAGGAGGTTTTGTGGGCGAGGGGCTTTGGGCTTCCAGCAAGCGTGCACGGCGTGTTTGATAGGAGTGAATGGGGACAAAAATATTTGGGGCCTGACGATCTTTGGGGTTGAGCGGTAATATTTAGTGAAGGGGTTCAGGAAACCGGTTATTTCCAGTGGGTCACTAGGCCCCCCGATGTAGAAAAAGCTTTTCCTGTACCTCTAACCTGTACACTGTAAAACTAGGGGGGGAAAACAACAGTTGTCTTGTCACTGAATGCCTTTTTGAATACTTTATATTTTCTTCAACCTACGAAGTCAGCTAGCAGGCTTGCTGACTTTATTAGGCTACCCATTATCAACATAAAATAAATTGTTGATAATTTTGCCCAAACTGGGCTAGCTCGGGCCTGATCTTTCCCTCAAAATGTTGTATAAAAACTTATAAAAGGCTCTTCTACTCTTTTCCCCAAACTTTGGTTGGAATAAGGGGATTGAACACTGGGATGTACGTTAAAATTTTACTTATTTAAAAGAACAGTCATACATTTTTTGAGGAGGAAATGAGTAGGTCTTGTGATGGAGGGCAGGATAACTTCATCACAACTTTCACCTTTTCTCTTTTTCATTTTCCCTTTTTCATGACACTAAGTATTCATTTGGCTTCACCTTTTTCTCAGTTTACAAAGTAATCCATCACCACCTTTCATTTCAAAAAAATAATTTTGGCCTAACACTCACACGTACACTTCCTGATATATATGCTAACTCTCAGTCTTCAAGGCAGAGGAATTAATCACCTCAAACTACTTCTACTTTTTTTCTAAAGTGAGCTAGACAAAGCAGAAGGGTAGGGGGGTTCAAATCTGCATTTTAAAAGGAAATACAACTGATGGACTGTTCCTGATGTATTCATCATTCAGTGTACAGAAATCTACACTTTGCAAATACAATTTTGAGTAATTTTGTAAAATTTTATAATTTTAAAAGGCTTTTCAAGCCCGGAACTTTTTTTTTAGTCAAGTTGCTCTACAAAATTTATCTATCAGAATTTCCCCTTTCAAAATTAAATATTTCCAGATTATTATTTATGCATGCTGGGAAGAGATATTGTGACAGGGTGAGGGAAGACTGCATTCATGTGTTTTTGTTACAAAGGAGAGCCCAAAACTCGACAACTTTATTAAAAACATAGAGGAGTTTCTTTTTAAATAGTTTTAAAACAACACTTCCCGCTTTGTGTTGCATTTTTTACAAAAACTTCGGGGAGAACCCAAGCATTGTAATTTCGTTTGATTTAGCAATTTTTTTTATTTGTAAGTTGCCACCAGAGTTTTGTATTAAAGAAAAGGGTTCCCTATAAATAATTACATAAAGAAAAAATTTAAAATAAAAAATAGGAAAATGTAACCAAGGGGATTGCCAAAAAAAAGAAAAATTTGAGGTGGAAAGTGGGGGAGATAAACAAGCAATATTAACTTTGGGGCAGAGGGAGCCTGGGGTACACATAGGATGGGGACTTTTTTTGGATGTCACCTTCACTAGGGGTCATTTGGGCTAATCCAGACACTAAATAATTTTGTACTTAGAAAAATATTTTTTTTTAATCAAAATAAATTTTAAAACCAAAAAAATGGTATACTAAAGTAATTACACAAAATAGTAACCGTATACCAGAACAGGTGAAAAAGAACGTAAGTAGCGACATTGAGAGATAATAAAAGAGGGAAAAACTTCATTGAGAGACTAGTGCAAATGTCTAAAATCAAAGATTGAGTATTGTGTATATAGTGGACAGCAGTGTGGAAAGATGGATAATAATGGGTTCTAACAAATATTAATGCATTTCACTAAAGAAATCAGTTTATTAGGAGGAGTAAAGGGTTTACAGTTTGATTTTTTGGGAATTTTTTCAGTCACAATTAATCTAATTGGGAAAATTTAGTGACATGCACCTTTTCTGGGTTTTGTTTTTTTTAAGTGTTGACTGATTAACATAATATTTTTAGAAGGTCAAATTTAAAAAGGTTTAGTCACCCGTATTGAACCTTTATTTTTCCCTTTTCACTTTTTCCCTACAGAATATTCCGTATCTTAGAAATGGGCAAAAGTATAGTATGGGGATAAGTCTCATTCATAACAATTTTAAATTGTATTTAAAAAAAATAATTTTTCTTTTCTTAAAGCTTAATTTGGAATATGGATAATTTTTAAACCCTTATAAGGACCAAACTCTTTAGTTGTTAACAAGAGCATAAGAACGTCATGGCTGTCCTTTTACCCATGGGATCGAACATTAAATTAGACATATCAAGGGGTCCGCGTTGAATTTAGACAAATCTGATTTTAAAATATATCCAGGGTAAAGATTTAAAAAGTCTGGTTTCTTTAGTTTATAGCTTTATTGCAAATACATTATTTAAAAGCCTAATAAGGTTGCATTTAATTTGGGTTTACAGCCCAATGAATTATAAATCAAAACCCATATGTTTAAGGGATACAAATAATATTTTTTAAATTAGTCGTACTTTTTTTATGGAAGTTTTTCCTCCTAAAAGCAAAACTTTATCTTCTATTTAATATTTAAAAAAATTCTATGAGGTGAGAGATCTACTATTCTTTATCCTTGCATTTTGGTTAACCGAGTGTATAACAACAAATCCAAAACCTACCACGGGGGGGATTTGAACCCGCGGGCAGAGAGTCTCAAAACTCCAACCGTCACGTTAGCCACTGAACCAGCTACCACAAAAATTTGTCCAACTAGGTATATTCTACCCAAGGAATTTAGCATAGGCATCATTTTACCACAAATGCAAGTTTTTTCAGACTAATCCCAGCTAGCAGTTCAAATCCCGCCTGTTAAAGGTTTTTTTGCAATCGGTTTATTACGATTTCGTGAGTCATAAAATGCCAAGGTTGCCAAAGAGCAAAAATACCTCTAATTTAATGAGATCAGATTCATGGGCACAGCGACATAATTTAGGAAGAAATTCACCTTTAAATTTGTCTCCCACTAGCACAACTTCCCAGAAAAGACTTTAAACAGACCCCTCTTGTTTTTTTTTTAACCTTAGACTGCTTTACATACTTTGTCAATTTTAAATTGAACGCTGGATCATTGTTGTTTAACCATCAATTTTGAATTGTTCTCTCAGTTGTTGATTTTTGTTACACAAAACTGGGATTGCATTCATGCTTTCTCTTTAAAAAAAACTTAAGATTTTGGGCAACAAACAAAAAGTCAGTACTTTAAAAACCCCTTGAGTTAACAAACGAGGGGAAAAAATGGTGGTTGGTAAGGGTGATTGGGTATTAGAGACACATTGTTTTCCTCCTGTTTCAGCCATACCTGAAAAGGTTTGGGGGGTCAACCCCCCCGGGGCCCAGCTGAACCAGGCCTCAGGGTGGACAGGGCCGATCAATCAGGCTGTTACTTTTGGGCGCATGCAACCGACGTACAAACCACAGCCCGCTGGTCAGGTGCCGTCCATGCCTTTTGAAGACAGCCAGGGGTCTTTTGGTAATCTCCCTTATGCATGGGGGAGGCAGTCGAATGTTTTGGGCCCCTCACATTTATTGTGTTGGCTTTTTCATGCAGGGTGCCCCTGTTTTTCACTGGGGGGAAGTTCTTTGTCTACTAAGTCTTTGCTTTCATAGGCAGTGATTTTTCGTGTGCAAGTTTTTGGGACTAATTCCTCTAGGGTTTTTTAAATGTAATAATCATGTTCTTCCCGCCTCATTCTAGGGGGTACAGGTTGAGGAATCAAGCGTTCTTAGTAATTGAGGGGGTTTTATTGCAGTTTTGTGTCCGCGAAGGTTTTCTGTACGTTTTTTAGGTCACCCGTTTCACCTGCCTTGAAAAGTGCTGTTTGTGGCAGCAATATTCCCGCCTAGATAAACAAGTGCCTGAAGAGTGTCACATGGGGTTTTCCCCCCTGTTTTGAAGGGTTTTCATTACCATCCTGTCATTTTTCTAGCAGAACAATTGTACAATGTTGTGGTCTTTGAAATGAGATCCTCTGACATACACTTCCCCGGCTTTACATTAATTTTTTCTCTATTGTATAGTTGAAATTTGTTTTATACCCGACATAGTTTTAATTTCCTCATTTTTTTTCCATGTCAGAGTATTTGAAATTTCTCGTTTTTGCCCCTTCATGTTGTTTTCTGCGGCCCTTTTTAAAGATTTGGGGTTGATGTCTGCCTGGAGTTTTTGCATGTCTTCAAAAGGGGACCTTGCATGCAAATTTGGTGCATCTGCAAAGGAAGACACGGTACTGCCTTGGGGAAAAGAGCTTTTTCACTACCCTCAACTATCTGTTTTGCTACTACCCTGTGTTCTATTTTTTAGGAAAATTTATAGACCCTTTACCAACTTTCCTGTTATTCCTTTATCACGCTTTTTTTTTGTGCTATTACCCCATGGTCACACTTGTAAAAGGGCTTTTGCAAAGTCATGAACACATCTGCTTTTTTTCTAGAACATCCAGCCCTTTGTCATGGGGTCCAGTAGTTGGCACAGGAAGAGCGACCTGTTTTAAAAACCCTTTGTTGCCCGGGTTTTTTAACGATGGGTATCAGGTTAGGGGTGGCAATCTTGCTTTTTAAAGAACCCTTTAAAAAAATTTTAGATGTGAGATGTTGAGCTATGTCGTATTCTTTGCTATTGCTTTATCCCCCCCCTTTGTGGGTGGGGCGTGCTGTTATTTTTGCGCTTTGGGACAACTCTTGTGTTCATGCTCCCTTTTCCAAGGGGTTAAAGCACATATAGAGGTTTTTTGCGTTTTTGAGAACACGGAGTTCCAGATCTGGGCCGGGGGGCGAGTGCTTGGGCATGCCATTTATCCCTTTTCAAAGTCATTTGGCATCAGGATGATATCAGATAGGTTTGATCTCCCAATTCTGTGTCTCGCTCAAAAAAATTCATTTAGATCTTCGCTCTCGTTTGTCAGCAGCCCAAAAAACAGTCATATTGGGCTTGAGTAGCTCACTCTTCCCCTTGCTGCGCTGTGTAGGCCCCATCTCGTCTGAGTGGGGGCCAAATTTTGGATGTTGTTTCTCAACTTGATTTGGAAAAGAAAAAAATATTTTGGGGTTTTTCTATTTTGTTTAGGGTTTTTTAGTTTTTCCCTTGTTTTTCTTGCCTTGTAAGTTCCCTTTTAGTTTAAAGTTCAATGTTTGCTATTTCTCGCCCAAACATATGACTCTTTTCCCACTCTTTATTCTTTGCTTTTGCCTGTATAGGGAGTGCCTTTCTCTTTTAGTTTACTTCTTCTCTTTTTTTCTGTAAAGAATAGGCACTAGCATACCCAGGCCATGATAATTTTTTTTTCTAGACATGGGTTTGGATCCGTTGCTTGGATATCCCCCCGTTTGTATCTTTTAGGACCTGGTTGCGGGGTCCCCCCTTCTTTTTATTTTGAAGTTGAATTTGGTAAAGGGCTCCCTCGGACTGATCACTTTTGTTGGTCTGGGGCCCTGACAAAAGTCTGAACCTCTATTATGTTGTGATCTGATTTTTTTATTTTTGATAGGGTAAAAATTATATCAGATCATCTTGTTAGTAAAGATGAGGCCCAGTGTATTCTCTAGTTGGTTGACTGTTATTTGCTGGGGTTTAAAGGGGAGTTGGTACAAAAGATTTAAAAGCACGTGTTTTTGGATTTTCATCCGATCTGGCTGCCTCCCCGGGGGATCCTTTCTACAGTTCTGTAATTTTCTGACTTTTTTTCCCAGATCAGCTGACCCCGTGAAATTTTTTTCCATATTTTTTGAAGTCATGAAACGGGACTGGGCAATGTGAAAAGCATAATTCATAGTGAAGAAGAAGATTCATAAATTAATTTAGTTTTTAGAAATAAGTGAGTAAAAGGTTTTTAAATCGGGGTAGATGGAAGGGGGTGTAAAACTCATCTGATGAAGGATGGAGGGGGGGGGGAAAAAAGAAATGAGAGTAAGAACTTAGATATTAACCCTTTCGTTTTTCCCGGGCCCTAGTACTAGGGTTTGAAATCTGTCGGTGCGTATACGTGCCCTGAGCTCAGTCACTCAGATAAGCTGTGAGCAGAAATTGGGCCTAGTATGAGGAATGGGTCTGTGTGGGAAATTCACCACATAAAAAAATCTGCAGCAAAAGTGCTATTGGAAAAAAAAAACTTGACGGGTGTTTTTTGGTTTAAACACAATTTTGTGGTATATTTTGTATGGTTTTAGGGTTGTTTCCGGGTTTCTTGGTCTCTTTTGATAAAGGGAAAGATATATAACAAAATAGAGATTTTGATTGGTTTCAACTAAAAAATGCTTGAAATTGTGGTCAGAGAAGGGATATTTTTTGATTTTTGCCCTGTTCAAGAGTAATCAAATCACATCACTCCTCCAATAATGCCAACTGGTGGACTAATAGTACTGAATGCACTAAAATTTATTTATACAGTTATTAAAATATTGCATAACATAAATCTTCCTTTTTTGTGTGTGAATAAAAAATAAAAAGGGGAATTAAATGTGTAAACCTGGAAACATAACAATAACAGAGGAAATGTTATTTTAGTTCCAGAATTTTTTGCATTTTTTATTCTAAACCCCTATTTTGAAATTTGTGTGAAATGGCCAAAAACCATTTCTGATCACTTTATTGGGGATTAAATAGTTGATTTTGGGGAGTTTCTGTGCTCAGTTAAATAAAAGGAAAACATAAACAAAATACCCAAACTAGGGGTTTCTTGAACAATGTAATTGCCTAAAAAGGATTCAAATGGGGCAAAATACTGATGCAAAATTTTTGGGCTGGCCCCGCAAAATTCGTGAAAGGTGATTTCATCAATTTCCATCAAATTTTGACTTTTAAATTTTATTACCTTCAGAAAAAGTTTCCCAACCCTTTCATAAGTTTTTTTTTTTTTTTTTTAAAAGTTTTTGGGCCCCTAGGGGAAAAATTTTCGGATCGGAGATCTGGAAAACAAAGGGGTTTAAAGGGTGGTAGTATATGAAAGTGTTAGACGGGGCGTGAGTTGAGACGGGTCACCTTTTGGTTTTTGTGTTTGAATGTAAAAAAAGGAAAAACCCTTTTGAAAAAAAATTTAAAAAATTTAATTTAAAAAAAAATGGAATGAAAATGCACGGGAAGGGGAGTGGGATGGTTTTTTTCTGGGGGGTGTCACTATTTACCCTTTTGGGGTCACCCCCCTTGGCGGAAGACAGAAATTGAGGTTAAGAAAAAATAACAATACGGGCGAATAATGAAACAAATTTAAAAATTTTAATTCTAAAATTTTTTTGAAATTTTTAATTTATTGGATAAGAAAGTTTTAAAAACAAGGGGGTTCCCCTTTTCCCCATGAGGGGTCCTTGGTTTCTTGGTCCCCCTTCCTTAGACCAAACCGATTTTTTTTCCCAAAAAATTTTTTTTTCCCAAGTGCTGTATGCCCCTATGGTTTAAGTTTCCCCCATAAAGGTTAATAAAAAAAAAATTTTTGAGTACAAAATGCCCCAAATGAAACGAATAAATTTCCAATTGGGGAAGAATGATAGGGTAACTTTTTTTATAAAAAATTTTTTTCAGGTTTAAAGTGGGACAAAAATTGGAACCCCTTTGTTAAGAGATAATGATCCATAAATTTTATTTGTTTTGAATGATGGTGAAATTTTTTTCCCTTTTTTTTTGGGTTTTTCTTTTTTTTTTGGGTCACCCGGGCCTCGGTGGGACACAGCCTTTTTAAAAAAAAAAATTAGGGAAAAAACACCTGGAATTTTTTTACTCTCATCCTCTATTATAAAACTTTCCCCTTTCATAAAACTTTAAACACTTGGGCCCCTAAAGATAAAAAAAATTCCCCTTTGTCTGCTTTCCCCGAAAGTTTCAACCAGATTTTTTACTACCTTAACATTTGACATTAAAAGGCGAGTTTTTTCACTGGAATAATCGTAAAATTTTAAGATTTATAAAAAAAATTTAAACCTTTTAAAATTTTTTTTTTTTTTTTTAAAACAAGCGGCCGCCCCCACCGGGCGGGGGACCCAAAAAAGAAAGAAAAATCCCCAAAAAGAAAATCCCTTTCATCATCTTTTCAACACTTTAAACCCCCAACTCGCACATTATCCCCTGTTTTTTGCAGAGGTGCCAAAAATACAACAGTCTAGAAGAAATACACATATAAAGATACCCAAAATAACCCTCCAAACTCCAATAATCCCCAAAAACCCCTTTCCTTTTAAAATGCAGGCATTGTACTTCCCATTTCCCCGGACTCAAATCCGACTATATTAAAATAAAACCGGGTTTTTCCCCCCGAATCCCTTCAAAATAAATATTTCCCTGCTCACACTCCAACAGATCGTCCGGGCCCAAGTACCATTCGCTCCCCTTCAAACCCCATCTAACACGCTCCCCGCAAACCCTTTCTGAAGTCCCCAAACCCCCTTTTTCCCACAAAAACCCCCTTTACCCCCCTCCCCCTCCAACCCTTTTGAGGGCGACCCCTACCCCGCCTTTCCCTTTTTCCCATAGAAATTTTTTTTGCTTTTCCCCTGCATTTTACTTTATTTCCCTTCTCTCTAAATTACCAAACCACCTCAACAACCCCTCTTCTTTCCCTCTGACCAATACTTTTAAATTAAACTCCACACCTTCTCCTAATTTCCACACCCCCCGAATTTTCTTTCATAATATTTCCAAACCCCACATTGCCCCCCTTTAAAAAGGACCCTCTCCACTGCCTCCAACCGTCTTTCCCCGCTGCGGGATTTACCACCCAAGCTTCACACCCAAATAAGAGTGTTTGGGACAAATTACTTTCAAAACTTCCTTTTTTGCCTCCCTAAAACTTTTTTTTACTCCACATATACCTCAACGCAAACCCCTCACCTTTTTCCCCCAAAAATTCTATGATTAACCCATCCCTTTAAAAAACCATCCGCCGAACCCGTCCCCCAAACCCCAAATATCTGAAAAAATTCACTTTTTCCCTAAATCCCCTCCCCAATTGGGTAATTTCCCAAATTTTTTTTTTATCTAAATCATTTGACACCCCCTTTACCTTACTCTTTTTTATGTTCACTTTCCAAAATTTCTAACCTTTACCCCAATTCCCAAACCATTTCCCCTAACCTTTGCAATTTTTTTTAGAATCTCCCATAAGCACAGTATCACAGCAAAAAGTAAAATGTGTCAATTCCCATTTTTAATTTTATTCCCCTAATTTAAAACCCACCCCTCTCCCAAACCCCTAAACATTTTCTTCCTTAACAACCCCATCCCATAAATATATTAAACAACCCTGGTGACATTTCACATCCCTGTCTAAGACCACTTTTTAAAACCGGGGGAAAAGTCTCCCCCTTTTCTACACACCCAACCTGACCCCACATCTTTTATAAAAACTCTTTTTAAAAGCATTTAAAAACTTACCACCTATTCCATATACTTTTCAACAACTGGGCCCCATTTCTCCTTTTATCCACTCTATCATATCCCCTTTTTTAAATCCCTAAATGCAATAAAAACTTCCCTACCTTTATCTAAATACTGTTCACAAATATGCTTCAATGTAAACACTTTTTTTACACACCCTACCCACTCTGAAACCTCCTTTCTCATTCCCCCAATCCACATTCTGGGCTTTCCTCTAATTCTTTCAAATTTTAACCCTAAACCCTACATTTTTTCCCGGTAAAACCCCATAAGCTTTTTCCTCTATAATTTTTTCAGTCTCTTTTGTCCCCCTTTTCCCCTTTTTATAAGGG
>NW_026465977.1:0-13479 GCF_026875155.1 Cherax quadricarinatus
AACTTCAAATCATTCACCCCATCACTGTTTTTGCAAAAAGGTGCTTTACACTAAGTTTTTAAACTGAACATTAAACCCCTCCTTCAGAGTGCAGGCACTGTACTTCCCCTCTCCAGGACTCAAGTGGGGCCTCCCGGGTTTTCCCCTGAACCCTTCATAAATGTTATTTGCTCACACTCCAACAGCCGTCAAGTATTAAAAACCTTTTGTCTCCATTCACCCCTTAAAACACGCCACGCATGCCTGCTGGAAGTCCAAGCCCCTCGCACACAAAAACCCCTTTTTCCCCCTCCCCCAACCCTTCCTAGGCCGACCCCTACCCGCCCCCCCTTCACTCAGATGTACATTTTAAATTATCTTTCGCCCATCTTCACATTCCCCGCCCACCTCAACAACCCTTTCCCCTCGCCCTCTGGAAAAACAGTTTTGGTATCCCGCATTCTAACATCCAAAAGCTTTCAGGACTTGGCACGGACAACCCCCATTGGGGTTAAAACCCCCGTTTAAAACCAACTGGCCCAGGTAAAAATTAAGAAAGGTGAAAATTTTCCAATAAGATTTTTAAATGAGGAAATTTAAGTCCCTGATGACACTGGAAGCAGGGAGGAGGGGGGGGGAATAGAAAACATGGGGAGTAGGTAGACAGAACCACCCCAGGGGGGACACGCCCCGCTAATATGTGAAAACAAAAAGCTGTAATTGTTTTACTGATGGAGGATTGTGGTCTTTTGTCTGCCAAAATAACAGTTACAGGACCTTCTATTTAAAACCACAAAAACAATACAGAAAATTTTACTAACACACTCTCTGATTTTTCTTTGATTTTACTTAAAGTTTTGGTCTTATTTTTTTCCTTTTTTTCCATGGGGAGGGGAAAAAGATCTTTCCCCCGTAAGCCATGGTGTTGTAAAGTCAACTAAAAGCCGGGACCAATGGGTAGAAACCCCTTTTTTTCCTGTAATATTTTCAAAAAAAAAAAGAAGAAAGTTTAAGTTTTTAAGTCGAAATTTCGTTGGATTTGGCAAATGATAAGAGATGATTTGGATGTTTTAAAAAGAGAAAAGCTGTAGTCCGGTTTTAAATGAAACAAAGCAGAAGGGGGTGGGAGATTTCAGTGGAGAGGAATAAGGGGGAAAGGGAGGGGGTTTCAAATAAAATTTAGAGAAAGAAGGAGTAGCAAAAAAGTTGAAGGGAAAATTATGGGAAAAAAAGGGGATAAAAGTATAATTCAAAGATTTGTGGGTAAAAAAGGTGGATGGAAAAGTGGGTTATAGTAAGTGATTGCCCTAAAAAAAGGGAAGGGAGGGGAAAGGGGGTTTTAAATATTGAATTTGGGGGAGTTTTAACCGTTAGGAATTTTAAATTTCAAGTAAAGTCAAAAATTTTTTAATAGTAAAATTTCCGGGGGAAAGGAAAATGGAACCCCTTTTAATTACATTGGAAAATTTGGGATAATAATACATATTTTATAAAAAAAGGAAAAAAACGGTTTTTAAACTTAAATTTTTGGTTTTTGATTTTTTGGGGGAGGGAAATAAAATTTAATTTAAAAAAAAAAAGGGGGGGTTTAATAGGGAAAAATTTGGTAAAGAAAAGGGGGGGAAAAAGGGAAATTTGGGAAAAAAAAAAGCGGGGAGGAAAATTTAAAAAATTTAAGGGAGGGGAAAGTTGGGGTGAGAAAAGCCATTGGCAAAAGGGGGTGGAAAAATTAAAGGGGGGTTGGGGGGGGGTTTTTAAAAAAAAAAATTTTTAAAATTGGGGGGAAGTTTGGGTTTGGGAGGGGGGGGGGGGAAAAGTGAGGGGAAGATAAAGTAAGGGGTGAAAAGAGAAAAATTTTTATGGGTTTTACAAGCAGAAGCTTATAAAAGAGGGTATATGGAAAGTAAAAGAAACGAAAAAAAAGGGGGTAAAAAGAGTGCAAAAGGAAAGGCAGAGATAAGTGGGGGGAGGCAAATGTCAAGAAATTTAAATGAAAATAAGAAAAAAATTTTGGAGGATTAAACAAGTTGAAAGCCATAGAACGAATGGATTTGTCAGTTAAAAAAAGAGTGGGTAGAGGGGAGAATATTTTAAGGAACTTTTAATGTTGACAAAGAATGGGAAGGGTAATTTCATGAATGGCCAGGGGGGTTTATACCATCTTTTAGGTGTGGAGAAGAACGGGGATGTGAGTGGGGGGGAGGTGTGTGGGCATTACGAAAAATGAAGGGGGTAAAGACTAAACTGAGGGGATCATGAAGAAATGTTAAATGCAGGGGGGGATATAGTTTGGAGTGGTTGGATTTTTTTTTAAAATAAATTATAGGTAGTATTGGTAGCAGAAACCACCGGGAATATACCGTCCTCCCCGATGACTGTGAAAACAAAAACCTGTAACTTTTTTTGCATGAGGTGGATTGCGGGTTTTTTTTTCTGTCTCATAAACACGCTAGAAAAACGGGTATCTTGCTACCCACTTCATTTTGGTACACTTCACAGACCGAAATGCATATATTATACATAATCTAGGTTTTTCTCCTTTTCTAAATAGCTCTTGTTCTTCTTTATTTCTTTATTGTCCAGGGAAGTGGAAAAGAATTTTCCCCGTAACCCTGCGTGTCGTTTTGAGGCGACTAAAACCCAGGAGAAATGGGCAGAAACCCCTTTCCTGTAGACATTTACTGAAAAAAGAAGAAGAAAAACTTTAAAAAACTGGGGCTTAAATGTGCTGGATTTTGGGGGGTGCGGATGAAAAAGAAACGATGATGCTGTGTTTATGAATAAAAAGAAGTTGGTGTCCGGCCCTAAGCAAAAAAGTGAAGGGGGGGAGGAGAGTTTCAGTGGGGGAAATAAATGGGTTAAAACTGGAGTATCTAGAGAGTTAGAGCAAAGGAAGGGGTAGCAGTAATGTTTTAAAAGATCGATGGAAGGAGGGAAAAAAGAATATGAATGTGTAAATTCAAAAATTTTTGGTTAAAGTAAAGGTTGATGCCAAAAGTGGGTCATAAAGGGTATGCACCCGGAAAGAGAGGAAAGCAGAGGAAGAGAGAGATTTTGGGGGTGTTAAGTGAATGATAGGGCCTTTGAAACCCTTGGGGTAATTGTGGTAGGGGACCTGAATGCTAAAGTGGGGAAACTTTTAGGAGGGTGTGGTAGTAAGTTTTGGGGGGCCCGGTGTAAATGATAATGGGAGCCTTTGATTGAATTTGTATAGAAAGGGTTTAGTTATAGGGAATACAATTTAAGAAAAAGGGATAAATAAGTATACAAGATATGATGTAGGGCGAATGACAGTGTTTGTTGGGATTATGTTTTTGGTAATAAAAGACTTTTGGTTAACTTCAGGATGAAATGTTTAAGGGGGCCCCACAGAATACAGATCACTTTTATTTTGTACTACACTGAGAGAAAAAGGGTAGGGGGATACAAGGAGATAAAAGCATAGGGAAGGAGGTAAGGTTTTAAAAACTAAAAAGGAGGCGTTGGGGTTAAAGATATAAACACTTTTGGGGAGGATAGAGGGGTAATGAACATAGGCGGGGTAAAGGGGTATGGGGGGGTTTTTAAAAAGTAGGTTGGTGTTCAGCAAAGTTTGTGGTTCGGGAAAAAGTGGGTGCAGGAGGGAAAAGAGGAGCGATTTGGGGGAATGGAAAAGAAAGAGATAGAAGGGAGAGAAAGTTAGCAATTTAAAATTTTTACCCAAATAGAAGTGTGCAAAGGGGGGAAGAGTATAGGAAAAAAGAGAGAGGTTTAAAAGAGTGGTGAAGCAATGTAAAAAGAGAGCAAAGAGAGAGTGGGTGGGGATGTTTTCAACAAATTTTGTTGAAAATAAGAAAAAATTTTTGGGTGAGATTAAAAAATTAAAAAAGCCTAAGAACAAATGGATTTGTCATTAAAAAAAGGAGAGGAGGTTATTAAATGGAGAGTTAGGGGTATTGGGGAAAATGGAGGGAAAATTTTTGGGAATTTGTTAAATGTTGATGAAGATAAGGGGGAAACTGTGATTTGGTATAGGGCAAAAGGAATAACATCTTTTAGGGTGGGAAGAGCCGTTGTGAGTGTGGGGAAGTTTGTGAGGGAGTAGGGAAAAGAAAGGGGGGTAAAGGGACTGGGATTGATGGGGTAAAGATAGGAAAAGTTAAAAGCAGGGGGGAAAGTTTTTGGGGTGGTGGTGAATTTTTAATAAATGTATGGAAGAGGGGAAGGGACCTAGGGATTGGCGGGCATGAAGTTTTTTTGTATAAAGGAAAAGGGGGTAAGGGTGCAAAAAATTTTTGGGGGATAAGTCTGTTGGAGTTCCGGTTAAAAATGTTTGGGGAGTTATAATTGAAAGAATTAAAAGTAAGACGGAAGAATAGGATAAGCAGATGAAACCCGGAGGCCTTTTGGAAGGTTGGGGGTGTGGAACCAGGGGTTTCAGTGTACTTAAGTGAAAAAGTATTTAGATAAGGCTAAAAAGGTCTTTGTGGCATTCATGGATTTGGAAAAGGCATATGACGGGTGGTAGGGGGGGAATGTGGCAGATTTTCAAGTGTTGGTGAGGGGGTAGGTTACTGAAAGCAGTAAAGGTTTTTTTTAAAGGGTAGTGAGGCTCAAGTTGAGTATGTAGGAAAGAGGGAAATTTTTCCCCGTAAAATAGGCCTTAGCAAGGATGTGTATTTTCACTGTGGGTTTTTTAATTTTAAAAGTATTTTTAGATGGTGTTGTAAGAGAAGTAAATGCAGGGGCTGGCAAGAGGCGTGGAGTTAAAAGATAAAGAATCACACACAAAGTGGGGGTTTTTCACAGTGCTTTTGTGGAACACTGTGCTCTTGGGGTTTCCTAAGAGAATTGCAGAGATTGGTGGATGAATTGGTAGGGTATCAAAAAAAATTAAAGGTGAAAAACAGGAAAAGGGAAGGTTTTGAGGATAGCAAAAAAAATTAGGTGATGAAAGTTGATAAGATTGGGGGGAGAGAGTATGGGGAGGTGAACGTATTCAAAATTTTGGGGGGGACGGCGGGGGGTCTATGAAAGATGAGGGGAATCGTAAATTATGAGGGAAAAAGAGTGGTGGGCACTTAGGGGCTGTGGAGACAAAGAACTTTGTCCTTTGGGGCAAAGAGGGGAATGTAGAGATATAGTTTTACCCAACGCTTTATATGGGGGTGAAGCTGGGGGAAAAAATGTTGCGCGAGGAGAAGGTGGAGGCAGTGGAGATGTCATGTCGGGGCAATGTGTGGTGTGAAATATGCGAGAATTCGTAGTTTGGAAGTTTAGGAGGAGGGGCGGGATTTCCAAACTGTTGTCCAGAGGGGGAGGAAGGGTTTTTGAGAGTGGGTTCGGACATGTATGAGAGAATGGAGCGAAACAGAATGACTTCAGAGTCTATCCCGTCTGTAGTGGAAGGAAGGACGCGCCCCGACCACCCCGCCGACACCATAGACCAGCGCGGAATCTCACGACGAAATGGCCTCAAACGGTTGGCCTAGCCTCACGAAGCGCGCCCCGCCGCCCCCGGTATCTAATCGGCACCCACAACGCCCGTTAGACCGCCTCGTCTCGCCGCCAGGGGTTAGTCCTCCGGATACACCTCTCACAGCAGCCGCATGCCCCGGCGCTGCGTGTTCTGAGCCAGGCCCTCTCGCCTGCCCCTACGTAGCCCTGCAAGGCCCTACTAATGGTTTTTAACCTTCACCGCTTGACGTGCGCCGCTCTCGCGAGTGTACGTGCAAAAAGTACATTTATGAAAGGGATCTAAGGGAAACCGGCATGCGCCGGACTTGAGTCACCCTGGAGCTTGGACCCCAGTACCAGTGAATGAGCTCCCCCCTCATGAAGGCCCCAGGCCGGTGTTATCACGCGTTGCAAGTTTAACCCCTAATCCCTCATCGCCTATGTAATAGCCACCCTTCCTGGCAAGACAGTGATGGAGTGAATGATGGTGAAAGTTTTTTTTTTTGGGCCACCCTGCCTTGGTGGGAATCGGCCAGTGGATATAAATAAATAAAATTTTTGACAGAGAGGAGGTACTAGGATTGGCGGAGAGCTTATATAGTCCCTTTATATATAAAGGTAACGGTTGGAGGAACTAGTAAGAAGATGCCGCTAAACACGGCAGAATTAACCAGAAGAATCAAAAGACAGGTAAAACCGCGAATCCGCAACCAAAAGCGACCGGCTACATGAAATCCCTAGGAATTACCTTAGAAACATCATAAAGTGACATGAAATAATTATTAGTAAGTAGCTTGAATAATTAATAATAGAACGCCAAGCAATTAAAGAGCCGTAAAGAAGAAAAACCCTCCCACCTGCATTGTAAAATATATTAATTAGTAGGAAAGATAGTTGTACTGAAGTATAACCAGGGTAATTGTAGTCCGTTCTTTAATGTAACAGTAAGCAGAAGGACTATTTTCCTCTTCGACCTAGCCAACCCCCCCCCCCCCCCCCCCCCCCCCCCCCCCCCCCCCCCCCCCCCCCCCCCCCCACCCCCCCCCCCCCCCCCCCCCCCCCCCCCCAACAAATTAGAGGTAAGACAGAATGTAGGATTGCAGATGAGCAAGGAGGGAGTTTCAGAGTGGGTAGGGGATGTGGAGATCAAGTGTTTACATTGAAGCATATATGATGTGATGCAGTATTTACGATCAAGGTAGGGAAGTTTTTATTGCAATTATGGATTTAGAAAGGCCTATGATTGCTGTGGATAGAGGAGCAATTGTGGCAGTTGTTGCAAGTATAAGGAATAGGTGATAAGTTTACTAAATGCTGTTAAGTGTTTTTTATGAGGATAGTGAGGATAGGTTGTGGAGTTAATAAAAGTATTAGTCAGAGGGCAGAAGAGGAGTTGTTGAGGTGGTTTAGTCATTTAGAGAGAATGGAATCAAAGTAGAATGACATGTATAGCATATAAATCAGGGGGAAGGAAGGCGGGGTAGGGGTGTAGGTCCTCAAAAGGGTTGGATGAGAGGGGATAAAGGAGGTTTGTGGGCATGGGGCTTGGACTTCCAGCAAAGGTGTGTGAGCGTGATTAGAATAGGGAAGTGTAGGAGACGAATGGTACTTGGCACCTGACGATCTGTTTGAGTGTGAGCTGGGTATTATTTAGTTAAGGGATTCTGGGAAACCGGTTTTTTTCATATTGTCGGACTTGAGTCCTGGGAAAGGGAAGTACAATGCCTGCACTTTAAAGGTGGGGTTTGGGTTATTGGCAGTTTGGAGGATATATGTTGTGTATCTTTATTTGTGTATGCTTCTAGACTGTTTGTATTTCTGAGCACCTCTGCAAAACCAATTGATTCATGATGCAAAAAGGAGTGATAGTGTGGTATAGTGTTGAATGATGATGAATGTATTTTCTTTTGGGGATTTTCTTTCTTTTTTGGGTCACCCTGCTCGGTGGGAGACGGCCGACTTGTTGAAAAAAAAAAGTGAGGGCTTAGGTTAGGGAGTGTAAAGAGAGGGAGACTACTTCCCGGTAAAAGTAAGTCTTAGACAGGGGATGTGTAATGTCACCATGGTTGTTTAATATATTTATAGATGGGGTTGTAAAAGAAGTAAATGTTAGGTTGTTCGGAGAGGGGTGGGATAATCATGGGGAATCAAATTACTAATGGGAATTGACACAGTTACTTTTTGCTGATGTTACTGGGGTTATGGGAGATTCTAATGAAAATTGCAAAAGGTTAATAGACAAGTTTGGGAGAGAGTGTGTTTAAAGGTTAGAAAGTTGAAAGTGAAACAGAGAAAAGGTAAGGTGATAAGGGTATCTAATGATTAGATAAAGAAAAATTGGATATCAAATTGGGGAGGAGGAGTATGGATGAAGTGAATGTTTTCAGATACGTACTTGGGAGTTGACGTGTCGGCGGATCGATTTTTTTATGAAGGATGAGGGGTAAAACAGAACTGATAAGGAAAAAAAGGTTGAGTGGTGCATTGAGGTTATATGTGGAGACACAAAAACGTTATCTATGGAGGCTAAGAAGGGAAATGTATGAAAGTATAGTAGTACCAACACTCTTTATGGGGTGTGAAGCTTGGTTGTGAATGCCGTTTGTGAATGCGCAGCGGGGAGGCGGTTGGAGGCGTGGAGATGTCCTGTCAAGGCAATGTGTGGTGTAAATATTTATGCAGAAAATTCGGATAGTGTGGGAAAATTAGGAGGTGTGGAGATAATAAAAGTATTAGTCAGAGGGATGAAGAGGGTTGTGAGGTGGTTTGGTCAATTTAGAGAGAATGGATCAAAGGAGAATGACATGGAGAGCGTTTATAAATCTGTTGGAAGGAAAGGATGGGTAGGGGTCGTCTCGAAAAGGTTGGAAAAGGAGGGAGTCAGGGAGGTTTTGTGGGCGAGGAAGGAGTTTGAAACTTCCAGCTAGGCGTGCATGAGCTGTGTTCGATAAGAGTGAATGGAGTAGAATGGTATTTGGGACCTGACTTCTGTTTGGTCGTGTGAGCAGGGTAATATTTAGTGAAGGGGTTCAGGGAAACCGATTATTTTTATATAGCCGGACTTGAGTCCTGGAAATTGGAAGTACAATGCCTGCACTCTAAAGGAGGGGTTTCGGAATATTAGCAGTTTGGAGGGATATGTTGTGTCTCTTTGTATGTATATGCTTCTAAACTGTTGTGTTCTGAGCACCTCTGCAAAAACAGTGATTATGTGTGAGTGAGGTGAAAGTGTTGAATAATGATGAAAGTATTTTCTTTTTGGGGATTTTCTTTCTTTTTGGGTCACCCTGCTCGGTGGGAGACAGCCGACTTGTTAAAAAAAAAAAAGTACGGAGAGGAACTGACAAGGTAGACAGAGACAGGATGTTCCAGAGATGGAACACAATAACAAGGAGTCACAATTGTAAGTTACAGACTCAGATGAGTCACAGGGATGTCAAGAAGTATTTCTTCAATCAAAGAGTTGTCAGGAAGTGGAATAGTCTGGAAAGTTATATAGTGGAGGCAGGATCCATACATAGCTTTAAGAAGAGGTATGATAAAGCTCATGGAGCAGGGAGAGTGACCTAGTAGCAACCAGTGAAGTGGGGTCAGGACCTGTGACTCGACCCCTGCCACCACAATTAGGTGAGTACACACATGCACATGTGTGCATATGCACACTGCACACACACACAGGTCAGTACACATAGTGTTGCTTCCTACAATGCCTTTAAAGTAGTGAAAGCAACTGAAACAATGCGTGTTTTCTCCCAATATTGTACTGTATCCTGACAAAAACTCAAGACACTCACCAACTTTGCTTAAGACTTCAATACAAAAGTGATTAGCTTATTAATACCACAAGATCATCCATTTGTTTTTAATCAACAAATATTTACACACACACATGCCATGTTTGGAATGAAAAAAATTAAGGTATACTGAATTGCTATTTTCATAATTATTACAATTACCAATATGTAATAATATAACACTTACGTTTTGGCAATGGTGGCAAATGTTGACCTGGCAACACAACTTAAATAGGCAAGGTCTCCAGAGTCAATCCTGACACCAAGGGCTCTGTAACCTAAGTCATTCAGCCCTAGAGCTACAGCTGAGAAGTTGAGAATGCCGCTCCTGCAGGACATAAATCTTATCAAGAAATACAATACATGACAGATACTTATAAAGAAAATGGATTCTTTCTTCTGAGAAAAATTATGAAGTGAATTGAATCAGTTCTCTTTTAATGTTCTTCAATCCCTTTCAATTTTACCTCTATACACACATTCATTCACTGTAGATATGACAGGCATTTGAGTATTAAGAGGTGCTATCAAAAAGTTACCAAGCTGCTGCAACAAAAAAAAAAAAAAAAGTTGGCCGTCTCCCACCAAGGCAGGGTGACCCAAAAAAGAAAAAAACCCCAAAAGAAAGAAAAAACTTTCATCATTCAACAATTTCATCATCATTCATACATAATCACTGTCTTTGTGGAGGCGCTCAGATACGGCAGTTTAGATGTCCCTCCAAACTGCCAATATCTCAAACGCCTCCTTTAAAGTGCAGGCATTGTACTTGCCATTTCCAGGACTCAAGTCCTGCTAACCAGTTTCCCTGAATACCTTCACAAAATATTACCCTGCTCACACTCCAGCTCATCAGATCCCAAAAACCATTCGTATCCATTCACTACTAACACCTTCATGCACGCTTGCTGGAAGTCCAGCCCCTCACCCACAAAACCTCCTTTACCCCCTCCCTCTAACCTTTTCGGAGCCAACCCCTACCCCACCTTCCTTCTCCTACAGATTTATAAGCTCTCCAAGTCATTTACTTTGTTCCATTCTCTCTAAATGACCAAATCATCTTAACAACCCCTCTTCAGCCCTCTGACTAATACTTTTAGTAGCTCCACACCTCCTCCTAATTTCCACACTACAAATTCTCTGCATAATATTTACACCACAAACATCCCTTCCCACATACCGACATTCTTTGCTCCTAAAGTTTTCCCAAGCCTCCTACCTCACCTTTAGCATTTAGAACTCATGCTTCCAAACCCATCCTACACTATACAACTCATACCAAAATCCCTGCAAATGCCTCCATGAGATAAGGGTTTTTTTGTTTGGGGTCTGAAATCCCTCATCTACTCACCAATTTTTCCTTATGGAAAAATTCTATTGGTCAACCAATCATACCTTCACAAAAAAGTTCGTTGACAGGGGTCATTAATTCTGAAAACATTCACTTCTTCCATACTCCCTCCCTCCAATGTGATATCCAAGTTTTTTTTATCTAAATTGTTTGATACCCTCATTACCTTATTCTTATCTATGTTCACTTTCAACATTCTACCTTTACACACCCTCCCAAACTCCTCCACTAACCTTCGCAACTTTTCTTTTGAATCCCCCATAAGCACAGTATCATTAGTAAAAAATAACTGTCAACTCCCACCCCTCTCCCCAACATCCCAGCATTTACTTCTTTTACAACCCTTTTTACACATCCCTGTCTAAGATTTACTTTTACTGGGAAGTAATCTCCCTCTCTCCTGCACACCCTAACCTAAGCCTCACTATCCTCATAAAAACTCTTTACAGCATTTAGTAACTTACCACCTATTCCATATAGTTGCAACATCTGCCACATTGCTCCCCTATCCACAATCATATGTCTTTTCTAAATCCATAAATGCAATGAAAACTTCCCTACCTTTATCTAAATACTGTTCACATATATGCTTCAATGTAAACACTTGATCTACACATCCCCTACCCATTCTAATGCCTCCTTCCTCATCTGCAATCCTACTCTCTATCTTACATCTAATTCTTTCAATACTAACCCTACTATACACTTTACCTGGTATACTCAGTAAACTTATTCTTTTTTTTTTTTTGTTCCCCCCCTCCCTAAAATAAAAACTATTACCCTCATTTCATCATCATTCCCAAGGGGTACCTTCCCCTCTTTCATAATTTTATAAAACAAAAATACCCCAACCACTCCAACACTATATCCCACCCTGCTTTTAAGATTTCTGTCATGATCCCATCAGTTCCAGCTGCTTTACCCTCTTTCATTCTACGTAATGCCTCATGCACCTCCCCCACACTCACATTCTGCTCTTCTTCACTTCTAGAAGATGTTATACCTCCCTGGCCAGTGCATGAAATTACTGCCTTCCTTTCTTCATCAAATTTAAAAGTTCCTCAAAATATTCCTGCCATCTACCCAATACCTCCAGCTCCCCATCTACTAACTCCCCTACTCTGCATTTAACGGACAAATCCATTCATTCCCTAGGCTTTCTTAACTTGTTAATCTCACCAAAAATTTTCCTTATTCTCAGCAAAATTTCTTGACAGTGCCTCTCCTTCTGCACTCTCTTCACCTTTCTTTTACTCTCCAAATACTCTGCCTTTCTTATATCACTTCTGCTGTGTAAAAACCTCTCATAAGCTACCTTTTTGTCTTTTATCGCACCCTTTACCTCATCATTCCACCAATCACTTCTCTTTCCTCTTGCACCCACCTTCCTACAGCCACAAACTTCTACCCCACATTCTAATACAGCCTCTAATCACTTAGCGACGTACTCATTTACTGATGACTCAGACTTACAACGGGCTCTCTGGCCAGTATGCATACCTAAATTATGTTTGTTAGAGCTGATTTCCTCTATTCTGTTTATTACAATATACACTATACTACTGTACAAACATTTAAAAATATACTAAAAATGTTATAAATGGTGCAAAGGTGACATTAAAACAATATCAAAGATGGCTGACACAAACCCACTACCATTACAGTATGCTCCTTGCTTAGCAATGAACTCGTTTACCGACGTGGTCTTAGGAACGGAACTCCATCATTAAGTGAGGAGAGGCTGTACTGCATTTTTTAAAACTAACCTATCCCTCTTCAACCTCCCCACTACCCATACTTGCACTAGCCCACCTTTCTGCCAATAGTTGCTTATATCTCACCCTAACTTCCTCCTCCCTTAATTTATAAACTTTCACCTCTCTCTTACTTACTGTTGCCATTTTCCTTTTGTCCCATCTACCTCTTATGATCCAATATATCCATTGCCCCTCTACAAACATGTACATCCTGAAGCCTACCCATCAACCCTTTTTCCATCTACCAAACTACTTTCATTACGTGCCATTACCACCATGTTTTTGTTTAGAAAACAATGGTCTTTCTGGTCTTCAGTCAGCAAGCAGGACATAAATTTTGAAAGCACTTACCACATTTTCAAATTTTCAGTCAAAATGCTTTGAAAAAACCAAGAAAAAATTCACATACCACTTGCAATGTCTTGGATACTCTGATGCCAATCTTCATGAATAGCCTTCCTTACTTTTCAATGAAGGCATCTATTTTTGATGTAGATGGATGACCAGAGTGCTCATCATCCTCAACTGATGCTCATCCTGCTCTGAATTGAGAAACCCCTTCAAAACAATGCCTAACCCATTGCTTTGTCAACAAATGTGTGATGAAGCATTTTGCAAGTTTCACTAGCTGTTTTATCGAGCTTGAAACAAAATTTCACACACACACACACACACACACACACACACACACGTTGTACTTTCTCTTAAAGATTGCACTGACAACACAACAAAAAATGTCTGTCCAACCTCACCGGAATCACCCATCATATTGAAGCTAACCATGCTAACTTGCAAAGGAGTGTACAGTACAGTGTGATCACCCAGGAATCGTGCAAAAATGCCAGTACGGGAACTTTCTGATAGCAACTCATATAACATAAGAGAAAAACACACTGTAAACAGGAAATATGGAGGCTCTCATTTTTAAGAAAATACAGTGGACCCCCACCTTACGAACGCCTTACCTGGAGTTTACTTGGAGAGAGTTCCGGGGGTCAACGCCCCTGCGGCCCGGTCTGTGACCAGGCCTCCTGGTGGATCAGAGCCTGATCAACCAGGCTGTTACTGCTGGCTACACGCAATCCAATGTATGAGCCACAGCCCGGCTGGTCAGGTACCGACTTTAGGTGCTTGTCCAGTGCCAGCTTGAAGACTGTCAAAA
>NW_026465978.1:0-13653 GCF_026875155.1 Cherax quadricarinatus
GATATCCCACTTTTTAATTGGGGACATGGTTACTTTGTCCCATTGTATGTTTTTGTTATTGAAAGTGAATTTCGTGAAGAGACCTTCATGACTGCTCACATTTTGCTGGTCATGAGCCCTGTGCATACATGTCTATTCCTCTAATATATTGTGATCTGAGTGAATTGTCCGTGATAGTTATATTATGTATCAAATCATCATTGTTAATGAAGATGAGGTTCAGTGTATTTTCTAGTCTTGTAGGCTCGACTATTTGCTGGTTTAATAGCACCACTATAAAAGCTGTGCGCCACTGTTTTTGTTTGGATATGTGGTGTTGCCATACCTTGCGTTGATAGTGACATTTAAATTTCTGGAAGGATGGCAATAGTTGGGTTTTCATTGACCAGGGTGCTATCACTCCATTTGCTTTTTCTAGTCCCCATGACCTATTTCCTTCTTCAGAGAACTGCAGGATAAGGATAAATATAATTGATGTTTCAGCCATTTTTAAAAGCACTGAGGAAATAACGGCCAATGCACCCTGAGAGATGGCCTTTTTTTTTTTTCTTTTTTTTTTTTTAGATTTGGCGTTTCTCCTAAGGTTTCCCTCCTAATGTTCACTCGTCAGTTAATATGGAGGTCAGCTATTGAAAAAAACATCCTTGGTTGCTTAATCCACTTCCTTCCCGCACTTGGCACTGCTGCTATAGCTTGACAGTGTCCTTGGAGTTTGTTTTGTAGATTAGGCGGTGTCTCCTGTGTTTTCCTCCCATTAACACTGGTGCAGTTGATATGGTGGTGCAGTTGATATGATGGTGGTACACTTGATATGATGGTGGTGGAGTTGATATGATGGTGGTGCAGTTGATATGATGGTGGAGCAGTTGATATGATGGGAGTGCAGTTGATATGATGGTGGTGAAGTTGATATGATGGTGGAGCAGTTGATATGATGGTGGAGTAGTTGAAAAAATGGTGCAGTTGATATGATGGTGGTGCAGTTGATATGATGGTGGTGCAGTTGATATGATGGTGGTGCAGTTGATATGATGGTCAGCTACTGTCAGTATAGTTGAGAACGTCGCGTCGCTAGTTGCACGTCTGGTAGTAGCTGGTGTTTGGCAGTCGACCATGTTTAAATATTCACTTCCTTCCCTCACTTGGCACTGAGGAAAAAACTGTCACTACCCTACACATTAGACTTGTCAGTTTCCTTGGAGTTTTGTTGATTAGGTTTTTCCCCTATGTTGACTTCCCATTAACACTGTGCAGGTGATATGGAGGTCAGATACTTCAGTGTAGTGGAAAATGTCGCTTGTCTAGTTGTACGTCTGGTAGTGGGTTTGGTATTTGAATGTCGGTCTCCTCTTTTGGTCACATTTGGTCTATTTCGATGTCGTCACCATCAGTTTTCTTGTCACTATATGTTCCTTGTATGTTTTTGCAACAGATTTGCAATTAGGCCATTACTGGAGTTTGGATCGGCCCAAGGGATGGCAAAATGTAGGAGCAGCCGTTGTTGCTGCTGCCTGGGTCAGCCAAAGACTGAACTATATATGTGGAAAATACTATATATATTTTCCAGAAATACAGTAGTTATTAAATGTAAATAGATGGCCATACTGTATTTAAAATTTATGTAATCGAAAACGGGAAGCTGCGCCTGCGCAGAAGAGAGAGAGTCGCCATCTTGGTTTTGAATTCGATACAACGTTAATATAAAGGGAAGAATTTTTCGTGCTCTAGAGGTTAAAATTGGATTGACACCTCTCAAATAGGAGGCGAAATTGTTGGATGTGCTTTCCTGCATAACTTGAGATATCAGACGACTGGACAAGACAACTCCAGGAACCTCGGATAAGCTCTCTAGATTTGTGTATAATTCTGTCCAGTGTTTTCATAAATTTAGTTAGCGAGGTTTTTCTGAGTATGATACAACTTAATATCCAGTCAAATTGGTGAGTGATATTAAGATATATTTTCCTTCTGTTATGTATATGTGTATTTATATATAATCATTTTTTAATATACAGTCCACAAATTTATATATTTACCAGTGTGAAGGCTTACTCAGCTCTGTAATAACTTCAGACAGTATTACCAAAGCTGGCTCCTCCTCAGGAAAATTAATGAATAGAAAACGAAATAATAATTAACAAAGATAAACACTTTATTATTTATTAAAGCAAACATAAAACAATAAAACATGACAGGTATATCCTATTTGAAAGAAAAATGAAAAATGAAATGAATAAAATAACATTTGAACTCAACGCTAATATATATATATTGGGGTGTCTTGTGTTGGTGACACTTCGTGTTCTTGAAATCTTAGCCGTTGCTGATGGGGGGGCGGGGTCGCAGGTGTTGGTGACCACCACCGGATAGTTCTTCACAGAGCATCGCCATGAGTATTCTATCCCGATGACAGGAAAGCAGGTTCTTTACCCCTGCAATGATGTGGGGTTACGTCCTGCAATATCATACAGGTGAACAGGTAATTAAATCCAATATGGGACGTCTCAAGGACGTTAGTCCGTCTCCGTCAGTTCTTCTCGTTGATTGACAGGTGACCCTCTCTGTCATCCAAGAGTAGTGTTGGGAGCTGTGAGTCGAGTGATTTACTGTTTGACCAGAGCCCCACACGTCACCTTTCGGGGGGGAAGAGGGAGGGGAAGGGATAGTGGGAGCTAGACTGACCCTACGTTAACAAGTAGCCGGCAATGAAACTATTGTTACTATATATTCCCTCGCTACTCCTATCTATTGAACTTTTCCCTCACACTCCCCCATACCGAGACTTATAGTCAAGGAGCATAAGAAGAATAGGCGAGGAAAAAGTTCTAACAAGTGGAGGTCGCATAAGGCAAGAAATCTTCTTCTGTCATGACTTAACCAGTCAGATAAATAATTGGATGAACCATTGATATACACAATATGGAACTTAAAAGCCTGGAGTGCCAATGTCCACCTCAAGAGGCGACTGTTGGCTCCCTTAAAAGTTTCTAGGTATATCAAAGGTTTGTGGTCCGTTTCTAAAATGGATTCTTTTCCCAGCAACTAAAATTTAAGTTTGGAGATACCCCACACAAGGGCTAAACATTCCTTTTCTATGGTGGAGTATCTCGTTTCTGCAGGAAGGAGTTTTCGGCTTAGGAAGCATACAGGGAAGGGAGTACCATCATGGTATTGTAGTAACACTGCACCTAACCCCAGTATTGGAGGCATCAGTTCTAAAACAAAATGTTTTTTTAAAATATCGGGAATCTTAAGTATAGGGTCCTTCGAAAAGATGCTTTTAATCTCATTAAACTTTTCCCGAGCTACGTCGGAAAGTTCAAGAGGTTCCTTCACAGACTTTTTAAGGAAGTTGGATAAGATGCCTGTAAGATCAGTAAGGTTCGGGATAACCGTGCATAAAAAATTTACAGAAAAAAGGGAAAGCTACGCATGAGCTTCTTGGTTTTGGGGAATTTAAATTCTAATAAAGTTTTTGATCTTACTGGGGAAGGCTGCAGAGAGTTATTAGAAAGTATCAGTCCAAGATATCTAATCTTGTTATACCCAAGGAAGCATTTCTTTGGCTTGGCAGTGAGGCCATGTGAGCGTAACCTACGCAAAACTGATGTTAATGTTTGGATATGCTCGCCCCACGTAGAAGTCATTACGTAAATTTTTATCAAAATAAACTGAAACATTTGGCATTTTAAACTCAAGACCTTTCTCTCTGTCTCACGTAGGTAGCACAGGCAGTTACCAAACCGAAGGGCATAGGTCTATATTGCATCAGTCCTTGGTGTGTAGGAAAAGCGGTGTACTGCTTAGAAGAAGGATCTAACATTACTTGATGATATGCCTGCGCAATATCAATCTCTGAAAAGAAGGAAGCGTCATAAAATTTTGTGTAGATCGCTATCTATTATGGGCATAGGTTCACATCCCAAACCCGAGTTATAGCATTAAGGCCTCTGAAGTCAATAGAAGTCTATATGAATTATCCTCCTTCTTAACCATGACTACTGGTGAGAAAATTTGCAGATACTGAAGGTTCAATGATCTTTGTTTTAATAATTTATCTACCTCTCGGTCAAATGCATCCCTAAGGTGAACTGGAACTGGGTATAATTTTCTTTTTGTAGGATTGTCCGTCACTAAGTCAATTTTATGGACTCCCGTGGAGGAAAACACTGGAATATCAGTAAAGACGTCGAAAAGTTACTTACACATTGAAGTAGTTCATGTCTCTTATGGTCATCCAAAGTTTCATTAATATTAATGTTGGTTGCGTCCGTGGTCAAGAGTCACCAAGTCATGTAGTTCTTCATCTTTAGTCTAAGTTTAGAGGTGTCAATTACGCACACCTTACATTCTTCAGTTGTCGTATCAAGTTCGTGTGGAAAAACTAAGTCAAAATTATTAAGGCAGTTAACCGAATTTCTTCAGTAATATTTCTTAAGGATGTTGTTTATGAAAAAGCTTGGGTTTTTCCCTTGACTTCTATGAGGTAGTCAACTTTCCCCAAAAATTTTTTTAATACTTTATATGGCCCTTTTCCATGCTACTAATAATTTGACTTGATAGGCAAAAGTGCAAGAACTTCATCCCCTACTTTAAAACTTCTCCTCTGACTTTTGGAATCAAAATAGGTTTTGTATTGGTCCTTGACAAGCTTAAGTTTTTTTGAAACTATGTCAGAGGTCTCCTCAAGTTTGGATCTAAGGTCAAGGGAAAAAAACTGGTAAGAAGACTGAACCTCAGCATTTACCCCCTCATTAGTCCTTAAGTCATGAAGGATGGACAGTGGACCTCTGGCCTGTCTACCACAGAGAAGTTCAAAAGGTGAAAACCCAAAGAGTCACTGGAACTCCCTCATGGCAAACAAAGCACAGGGTAGAAAAACGATGCCCCTCTTAGGTTTAAAGGGGGCAAAGTTTCCTTAAAATGGACTTGAGAATCGAATGCTGGCGCTCAATCCTCACCCTTACAGCTGGGATGATAGGGTGTGGTGAAGAGAGGCTTTATTCCTAGAAGTGGTAAGATGTTGCATTAAGTCGATGTGAATTGTGTTCCCACGGTCAGACAAAATTTCTCTAGGGATGCCCACTCTGGGGAAGATGGACAAAAGGGTTTCAGCCACCTCTGTAGTAGTATGGTCTTTAAGGGAACGGCTTCAGGAAAACTCGAAGCATAATCAACTAATGTTAATATAATTTTATGTCCCCAGATGAAAGTGGAGATAAAGGGCCAACGAAGTCAATAGCTACTCTTTCAAACAGTACCGTAAAGATAGGCAATTTGACCATAGGTACTTGCCTGGTACCTCGGGAGGATGACAGTTGACAAACTCTACATGATCTACAATAGGTAGTGACATCTGAGGACAAATTTTTTGGGCCCAAAAAAAGGTTTCCCTAATTTTATTTAAGGTTTTACGATGCGAGAAATGTCCGGCCACTGGCAGGTCATGAGCCATTTTAAAAACAGTCTCTCTGCATTTACTTGGAACAACTGAGATGGAATAGTCTATCTCATCTGAATTTAATTTGAATACTGACTTGTACAAGATACCTTTTATGTATTCAAATTTAAATGAAAAGTTTTTCTTTTGTATAACTTGATTTTGTTTAGCGGCATTATGGCAATTCTGAAGAGAAGGGCAATTACGTTGTGAATTGACAAAATAGTCCTTTGATATATCTAAAGGCTTGAAGTCAGGGAAAATCAAAGGATGGACAGTAGGAGAAGCCTGGGCTTTAGTCTGAACCCTAGTCAAGACATTTATGGTATCGGAGGTGATATCTTCACTTTCATCTAACAAGTGAACTGGTGATCCTACTACCTCGCTTTCGAGAGTAGCATCACTGGTTTTTAATCCCACATGAATCTCAAGAGACATTGTCTCACCTGAACTTTCGAGGGGCTTCTCTGACTTTACAGGAAGAGGATCTGAAACACTTATGTCCATCTTTGGCGATGAAAGGTCAACCTCAGAAGGAAGAATGGCACCTTTTACATTACCTATTAGTACGGAGCAAGAAGTGATGGGAGCTAGTACGGCTTCAGACCAACCTGTGAACCATTTAGACCTAATGTAACAACGGATGGTAGGAAAAGTGTACGGCCCAAGTAGTCTGAAAGTATAGCAGAGGAATGAGTTTCTTTAAGATTAGGGAACAGCTTATCAGAAATTACTATACATGTGCATCCAGTGTCTCGTAAAATGGTAGATACATTAAGTCCATTAACTGTTCCGAACAGAAGGGTGCTTGGTCATTACAGTCTTTATAACATCTTCCAACTTTTGGACCTTCTTAGAAGGATAATCTGGACGTTTATGTCCCTTAACACCACACAAATGACAAACAGGAGGCTTTGATTTCTTAAGGTCTGATGAACCCTTGCCCTCAGGGTTCGATCCTTTTAGGTCTTTATAGGAATTGTGAGCCTCAGCATACAGGTCACGCCTCAGCAACTTCCTCAGCTTTAATCAGGTTACGTTCTCTAATGAATGTTCGTATCTTGTGAGAAAGAGCTGTCAGGAACTGGTCAGCAACCATGAAGTCTCGAAGAGATTCATAACTGTGATCAATTCCTGAACTCTCTATCCAAAAGTCGAAAAAACGAAAGAGTGTTACCTGTAACTGTTGAAAGTTCTGGCCAGCTGTAAGGTGGCATACCTGAAATCTTTCCTGTAAGAATTAGTGGTTTTTTGATATGCTTTAAGGATTTTCTTCTTCGTAGGTTATAATTACATATATCGTGCGACAAAAATTGCATAGATATTCAAAGCTGTACCAGAAAATAACATTCCTAACCTGGTAGCCCAGGTGTCAGCAGGCCATTCACAGAGGGTAGCGGTATTTTCAAACCTGATAATGTATGAAGTTATGTCTTCACCTTCTGTGAAGGGAGGTAAATTAGGTGTTGGAATATGTGCACTAGCTACATGAAGTTCAATTACTCCTTCCTCTGATTGTTGTTGTGTAAAGGTTAACTTCTTATTATCTAATTCAAGGCGAGTTTGTTCGAGCTCGCGATCCTTTTCTCTCCCCCTTAACTCATATTCTCTGTCCTTTGCTCTTTCCTCAAGTTCCCATAATTTAACCTGTTCCTCACCTATCTTAGCTTGTTCCTCACGTACTCTAGCTCTCTCCTCACGATCAAGTCTATCATGCTCCTTTTTGTCTTCTTTCTAACTGTCTTTCTTGGATTTCTCTCTCAATTCTCTCTCTCCTTTTTCTCTTCTTTCGATTCTCTTTCTCTCCTTTTCTTCTTTTCCTTTCTACTGTCTTTCTTCTCTCTCAATTCTTCTCTTTCAGTCTTTCCTGATCTTAGCACTAATGAAAGATTCTAAATTTTTCCCTGTTATTCCTAATTACTTCCAGCATTCATCCAAAACTGGTATTCATCCATACTTGCAAGAATAACTTAAACTATCAGGGGAAATGAAACGGGTATTAAAGAAAATGGAGGGTTCAATTCCCGCTCCGCTCGAACTGTAAATAAACCAGAGGGCTCGATCCCTGCTTCAATTAAACAATATGTATTTTAAAGAAAACGAAGGGGTTTTATGCCCGGGTCCAAGCAAACAGTAAGTAGAATGGGGTCACTTGACCATCCAATCTTTTCACCAACAAATCAAGAGTGCCCTATGACAGTTCCCTTGATATAATAAAGAGCTCAATGAAACAAATTGTCACTGGAAAATCTTGGGTCCCTAGAGTCTAATCCTCCAAAGTGTTTCAAGCTCACAAGAAAGGTGGCAGAATTAACTATTATATCCTGCCTGACTTGACTTAAAATAAATTGAGACTATAACAATCACCAAATCTTTTAAATACCTGTACCGTAGTCCTACCATAGAGAATGATTACTCATGGCTGGTGGTAACCATCTGTGGTATGTGGCGTTGAAGTTCCAATGGTAGATTCGAGATGGAGTTGAATCTTGATTCAGTAGAGTTGATCCTGGCAAGGTCGCCACTTGTGAAGGCTTACTCAGCTCTGTAATAACTTCAGACAGTATTACCAAAGCTGGCTCCTCCTCAGGAAAATTAATGAATAGAAAACGAAATAATAATTAAACAAAGATAAACACTTTATTATTTATTTAAAGCAAAGAAAAACAATAAAACATGACAGGGATATCCTATTTGAAAGGGAAAAATGTAAAATGAAATGAATTTAAAATAACATTTGAACTCACGCTAAGATATATATATTAGGGGTCTTGTGTTGGTGACACTTCGTGTTGTTGAAATCTTAGCCGTTGCTGATGGGGGGGGGGGGGGCGCAGGTGTTGGTGAAAACCCCCCGGCTAGTTCTTCACAGAGTTCGCCGTGAGTATTCTATCCCGATGACAGGAAAGCAGGTTCTTTACCGCTGCAATGATGTGGGGTTACGTCCTGCAATTTCATACAGGTGCACAGGTAATTAAATCCAATATGGGACATCTCAAGAACGTTAGTTCGTCTCCGTCAGTTCTTCTCGTTGATTGCAGGTGACCCTCTCTGTATCCAAGAGTAGTGTTGGGAGCTGTGAGTCGAGTGATTTATTGTTTGACCAGAGCCCCACACGTCACCTTTCGGGGGGGGGAAGAGGGAGGGGAAGGGATAGTGGGAGCTAGACTGACCCTACGTTAACAAGTAGCCGGCAATGAAACTATTGTTACTATATATTCCCTCGCTACTCCTATCTATTGAACTTTTCCTTCACAACCAGTATTCATGGTGTATGTATATTTCATTTAATTAATAGGTCCAGAGCAACTTGTGGTTATGACTGTGGTAGGTATCGAAGGGGGACATTTTTTGCGACCTAGGTGTCCCAAATTCCTACTTGTCTATGTAACATTGATAAATAATAATTATCTTTTTTTATCATTTACTGTTATGTACATAATTTGTTACAGATAAATGCAATTTTCCAACATTTAATTAGCCCGTTGGTCCCCTTTTTGTACCGGGGGTAATTTAGTGAAGTCTTTAAATTTAGTTAATTATTAAAAATTTATTGTTGAAATACAGAAGGGGGTAGAGTTACGTTCACAAATTTACTTAAGTGTATGGATTATAATTCAAATTAATTTTTGATAACTAAGCTCAAGTTGGCTAAGTTTATATTAATTTGTATAATCTAATTTGATAAGAAAATTTTGGGCCCCAAGATTTAATCGTGATGTGAAATTGATAAGACAAGTGTGGTAAAATTTTTTGTATAATATTAATTTTGTATGCCAAAATTTTTTGCAAGGATTTATTTTGTATAATATTAATTTTTATGACCAAGTTTGTTTAAGTAATTTAAAATTTATATTAACTGTAATTGCTAAGCTCAAGTAGCTAGAATTTATTTAAAGGGAATTTTACTATTCCTTTAAAAGTGCATAATTTATCATCAGTGTTATTAAGTTGAATTTAATACATTGCTTCATGGCGAAAATGAGGAAATTAATGTAGAGACAAACATATGGAAAAAAGAGCAAAGAAAGCATCAAACAGGCTAAAAAGTTTGAAACAAGGTTTAATAAGTGCGGGAAATTTAAATGAATCAAGAAGCTGTGAATATGATGATTTAAAATTGAAATTTAGATTTTTAGGTAATAGATATGATTTATACAATTATATTACAACAATTTGAAGGAGATTTGTTAGTAAACTTGTTTACTAACATGTACTGAAGTAGATCAGTTTTATAAATTAGAGGAAAAGTTTTTTCTTTAAAGTCACCCTTGAAAAATTAACATGTGTAAAAGGCAGAAATCATCTGCTCCAACAAATAATATGAATTTGCCAAAATCCCAGAACATGTTTCCCTGTTTAACCCTGCTGAAAGGGGGAAATTTGGGGGTAAATTTTTTTAAAGCGCTGTGCTGACAAGAGGCCCTAGCCTGTGTAATTAATTTTTTTTCCTAAAAGGCGGTGAGGAGATGCTTACATACTCATAAAAACCTTTTCCCCAAATGTAAATGCCTTTAAAAGGAAACAGTTGACTTGTTAAAGGTCATAGGTAATTAAGAACAAAGTAGGTTGGATCTATGAATATCATTATTAATTTAAAATCTCCAATTACTTAAAAAGGGTTTACAGCAGTTTAGAAATTTAAATGGAGAGCACTCTCAAAAAATTTTAAATAAAAAAATTTAAACGAAGGATTAGATGGTTTTTGAGTGCCATGATACAAATAAATTAAACTATAAAAACTTGAAAGACTCTCAAACAAAAAAATTCACAAGGGGTATTTTGGACTGGGGAAATTTAAAACTGGTCTACAAGAAATTTAAATTTTGCAGTTGCAGACCCGCCAAATAACTCATTTTAAAGATGCAAGCATTATAACTCTGAGGTTTTGTCAATTTCACAAAGGGGGAAATTTTCCCAAAAGTAACAATCAAAAATTTATTTCCCAAAAAAGGGGTTACATAGGGGTATCAAGGGCGGGAATCAGAAATGATTCTCCACAAGGGAAGAAAAAAAGTACCTTCCTAGAGTACCCAGTTAATTTAAAAAAACCATCAGAGAAAAAAAAAAGATTGTCTTTTCTGCAGGGTACTCATTTTTCGGAATTGCAATGCTAAATTCTGGGAATGAAAAAATTGAAAGATTGGGGGAAAACTTACAGATGTATGTTGTTTAGGTAATCACAATGAAAAAGGATTTTTACCCCCCCCCAATTTAAACTTTTTTTATCAATGTCAAAAAGGAAAGACCCCATATGTCATTAAAGGGGTCTATTGAAATGTTATCAAATGATAATTTGACAACCTGACACAACAGGGGGCTAATGTAAAAAATTGCTCTAATTTAAAATTATGGTTTTGCTGAAATAGCCTTACCTGTTTTAAAGGAAAAAATTTGATGTAAAAGGTATAAAAAAAAAATATGTAATGCCTTTTTGGGCCAGGGCCCAGCGTACTTTCATAAAACGTAAATGTTTTTGGGGGTATGAAAGTACAGAGGGGAACCCCACAACTTTAAAAATTATCTGGTTTTCCCCGGATAAAAGGTCTCATTGTATGACACTGTTTAGTAACTGTCAGGTTGGGCAATAAAAAAAAAGTGTTAATGCCTTATTGTAGACAGACTTCCAGTGAAAATAACTACAGTAGGGTTATTAAAGTCAGAAAGACTTTCACATAATGAATTTAGCCCTTCAGGTTAATTTGATGATTTGTAGGCCCCAAAAAATTTTTGATAGGTAGTGCATTTTCCCCTTTGTAAAGGGTATGGTAAAGAAATGGGTGCACCCTTTTAAAGACTGCGGGGAGCCATGAAGTAGGTAGGATTCCTGTAAAAATTTCATGACAAGGGGAAACCCAAAAATACCATAACGGGTTGGTCTTACCATGAAATCGTGCCCCGATTTTTCTTCCCAAGGATGGTGTTGAGCAGTGCTTAAATTGTGGGAAATTGACGCATTTGGAAAAAACTAAATAAAGAAAGTCCAGAGATTTTTTACTCAGGAAAAAAACCCCGGGAGTGAAAATTTAATCTGGACAAAAAGGGGTAGACTTCCGTTGGGGACTAAACCCATCGAATTCCCCAAATTACAAAAGCATATGGACAATTAAGGCCGCTCCGCGAACGAGTAAGCCCCAGAATGTTAAGCCTTTAAAATGATAAAATTACTGAAAAATTAAATTTAATAAATTTATAAAAAGGTCCCTCCTGGAAACCCAAAATTTATGGTCACTATTTGCCAAAATACGGAGTGAAGAAGGTTTAAAGGGGGGGGACCACCTCTGGGATTGTGTTTTAATTTTGAGTCCCGGGAGGAACAAAAATGTCTATTTTTAAATGCTGTTTGATGACGGTCCGCGTTGACGGAAAAAATTAGGAGATATCTTATTAAATTTCGGGGTGAAGAATTATGCCTTTTACGGCTGCAAAGAAAAATTTTCCTAAGAGGGGGTTTAAAAGAGGCTGCCCGAGATTGACCCGCTTATGGCCTAGAATCCTATGACCCACTTAGCCCTCTAAAACCTTTTTTCTTTAGGAGGTTTATTTTGGTGCTACATCCGTCCGTTCCCATTCAAGCGACGATAAAGCACACCTTAAATGTAGGAAAGTTCTTTGGTAAAGTAAAGAGCAAACAATTTTTTGTGGGCAATTTTTTGGGTGTGATGTCAAATGAAGAGGGAATGTTTTTTAATGATTATGGAAAGGCTAAAAATAATGCAAAGGGGCAAATTGCCCCTGAAAGAATGGAATAGTAATTCGTCCAAATTGAAGGACAAATTAAGTAAAAATTACCCTGGAATGAATGCCAAAAAAGTAGTAATTATTGGGGTTTTAAATTGGGATACTGGAGAGATTGTTAATGTTAAAACCCAAATTACTATGCCCAATAAATTAACTAAGAGAGTTTTGCTTGCGAATTTTCCAAATGTTTTGATCCCCTATTTTTGTGTACCCCTTACTTTAAAGGGAAATTTTTGCAGGAAGCATGGAAACTTATATGTGCTTGGGATGAAATTCTACCTGAGGTATTCATTAACAGGTGGGGTGAATTTTAATTTGGGGATTAGAAAAATTAAATGTTGGAGTTCCCACGCCAGGGGGGTCAATCCAATTGGGAAAATGTATCCACATTTTTTGTGATGCTTCAAAATTGGCATATGGACAGTTGCTTACCTTCAAAGTAAAAGTGTTTTTTCTCTTATGTCTAAAGGTAAATGTCTCCAATTAAATCACGTACCTTACCCTCTTGGAATTAACAGCCATTTATGTAGGTGCAAATTAGCTAATTTTTATGAAATAATTTCAGGAGATAAATATTTGCGACACTGTAATTTGGTTGATAAAGAGGTTCCTTACAATGGATTCGTAATGGAAACAGTAAAATTGTGTACATACAAAAAAAGTCGCTGAAATTTAAACAGATGCAAAAGAGTAAATAGTTTGGGTCAGCTTGAACATTTTATATATCCTGGTAGGAGAATCCAGCAAAAATTTTTTGTTCGAGGTTTCCTTTGTAAATTTGTAATGCTGTATCATGGTTTTAAAGGGCCGAGTGGTTTGGGTTAAAAAAAGCAATTTTGGGCCCGTACAAAAAGGGATTATTCTCCACTAAATTATGCGCCACCGCTCCAATAGTTTTCCCCCATTAGCCCTTTAATAAATAGGTATTTTTCTTTTTCCCAAACAATCAATGTAACTAAAATTTGGGGTTTAAATTTTAAACAAGATGAATATCCATTAAAATTTTCAAACCTTTTGAATATTGGAAAGGGGTAAGGGGGAAATCCCATGGGAAAAGAGATTAAATTGATGATGGAAAGCAAAATTGTGAAAGGTTCCCTAATTGAAAAATTGGGGGCTGTATTTAGAGAACAATGAATTAGGTGCGAGGGAGGTTTCAAATGCGAATTGGGGGATTATGCTAAACACCCTATCTTGGTTCCCAAAACTCATCATTAAAAAAATTTTAATTTTGCTAAATGCCATAAAAATGTAATGCTTTTGGGGACAAAAACCTTTAAAATTTTATTAAAAAGCTTTTGGGTTCCCCAAGGAAAGCAAAGTGTAAAAGGGTGATTTAAAAAAATTTTGTAAATGTCGCCGTGGGGGGGCCAGATCCTATTGTACCCCGGCCTCCCCATTGTCAAATGAGCAATTTGAGTCGTTTAGCAACAACTCTGCCCCGGGCCCCAGTGTGGAAAATACTGTTTTTT
>NW_026465979.1:0-11151 GCF_026875155.1 Cherax quadricarinatus
CATCATCACCACAACCCCACTCCCATCATCACCACAAAAACCACGCCATCACGCCACAAAAACCCACTCCACATCACCACAAAAACCACGCCTCATCACCACCACAACCACCCCATCTCACCACAAAACCACGCCGCAGTATTTCTTTGATCATTTTTTATAATTTTTTTCAGTGTTTTCACTATCTTATATTTTTTTTTATCTGTGTTTTTTTATGCTACTCGTCCTAGTAATATTATTTGATGTACCATCAGTCCTCTTGTGAAGTGATTCATTTTTTTTTAGGGTTTATTCTTTCAGCGTTGTATTCTCCAGTAATTGTCTTTTATTTCATGCAAAATTTCACCCCGTATACTAAATTACCTTTTATTTCTAGTTGCTTTTTTTCGTATGCCAGCAGTGCTCATTCCTCTAATTTTTTCGCAGACTGTGTACCTTTTTTTTTTTGCCAGCAAATTTTTGCGTATCATCCACAAGATTTTTTTTTGTTTTTCGTATCATCCAGCGGGATTTTTTTGAAGAAATTTTATATAATAAGTGTGCCCGCCCTGAAAGGGGTTTAACCTACCCGTTTTGTTCCTTTTTTTTATTTTTATTCAATTTTTTTTTTTTTCCCCTTTTGAAAAATTCACTCTTGATGAAATTTAATTATTTTTAACTAAAGTGTTTTTTTTACTCTGTTTGAGTAAATTTTTTTGTCAATTTAAAATTTAAAGTTTTAAAGGTTAAATCTTTTTTTTTTCAATTTTAACATTATTTAACCTATTTTCCCTGACACTTTATTACTGCAGTGATTATTTCACACTTTATTTTTTGCATTTGTTCGCAGGAATTATTTTTTGGGCACTGTCTGCAGTAAATTTATTTTGTTGCACTTGTTCGCGTGAATTATTTTTTTTTATTGATTTTTTATGATTTTTATTTTAATTTTTGTCTATGCTTCTAAGAAAAACTTAAATTTCCCATTTTTAAAAATTTAAAAAATTTTTTTTTATACTTTTAAACTTGATTTAAAAATTTTAAATTAAAAATTTCTTTATTGCAAAGTAAAGACAGCTCATTTTGCTTTTAATTCAGTCTCCATAAATTTTCTTGTATATTTCAATGAAAATTTTTTTTTCTTGCCTTGATTGTCCTTCCCTTGCAGTGTATCTTAGACTTTTTTTTTATTACTTCTGCAGTAGTTGTATATTTTTTTTAAATTTCTTCTACATTTTATATCTTTTTAAATTGTTCATTATTTTTTCCCTTTTGTTCTTGTGCTATTTTCCCATTGTTCACAAACCGTCAATAAAACTTTAGTGAATGTCGACACTCAGCCCTCTCAGGCTACTGTTGCTCCGTCATCAGTCCTCACATTTCCCCTTACGCAAACCAGACCGACCCGACCGAATAAAAATTTATACCGTGTTTTCCCTTGATGCGTTACCTTTTTTAAAAGGGCCATGTACAAGTCTTACGGGGTTTCAGCCATTTTTCTCGTCTAGGCTCGGGGGAAGGGCCCCCTTTCAAGGAAAGCCTTATAACTTGCAAAAAAGCCTTTTATCCATCCCCTCTGCGTTACGTTTTTGACCCTTAATGCGCGACTCGGAACTTACAAAGGCAAAATGGGGAACGATTCGTTCTTTCCTTGTCCCAGAAAAACCGCTGTCCAAATTCGTTCTTAGGAACTAGTAAATGCTACACCCATGAGTAATAATCTTGAGGCATTTGCTGTTAGATTAGAAAAAATTTTTAACATCTTTTTACAACGTCCAATCACATCTTTTCTCCCGAAGGGCAAACCTTTTACAGAATCGCTCGCTAAAATAGAGCTTTTGGAGCAATTAAAGAGCTAATCCCCTGTTTCCGGGGTGGTTATGAGGCCATCCCCCAACTGTGACGATGGAACCACTTAAGCCTTAAATCATTACTTCCTTGTGCCCCCAGGGTACTTCCCCTTGTATCAAAAGTAATGTCACACATATGCCCCAGTCTGCCCACCTTTGTTTCGCCAAGAAAAAAACGTGGTCGTCAACCTCTCAGAGACACCAAGAACCATGACAAAGTCGTATAAACACCTCGAGTAAAAATTACATTCAGTAACCATAGCGGCGGAATTGTTACAACTGTGGTTTTTCCGTGGCCAATTGAAATTTAATTGTCCTGATATTTCCCCAAGAGACGTCGTACGATGATGATCCCCAAATTTTCCCCTACGTACTTATCATAGAATACATGGACAAACCTCTGAGGCAATGCTCTCTAAAACCTTCAGTACTCTAGCTTTCCGGCCTTTCCAACGCAGAACCCCCGTAAGCAAACAGAATCGGGGTTCCAACTAACCAGAACCAGGCTCATTTTTCCAATTCCAAACTAACCAGAACCTCTCTTTTTTTCCAAATTCGGGGAATTCGAGCGCCCCAGTCAAACCGCCCAGGGTGAAGTGGGTGAAATGAGTACACCCCCCCCTTTCACAATTCCTTTAAAACCCTTTAAGCATCCGAGAATGAAAACCCTGCTGAGGGTTGTTCACATTCTCTGACGTAGAGTTTTTGGGGTTTAAGTGGAAAAAGTCTTTTCTATGACACCCCACCTTTTTGTTTGCACATAACTTCCAATGAAACCCAAAGGGCCCTATAGGAAGCATCTTTTTATAATGCCCCGTTCATTTTTCAGGGACTCGTGCGAAAGTCAATATTATTAGGTCAGTTTTTTAAGGAAGCAGTTACACATGTCCCTCGAGAACCGACTCAGTTCCTCCCTTATGGATACGGTTCCCACCCCCGTGCCCGAGGCGACTTCCCAAACCTTTCTATCCAAGGTAGAGACTTCACTGCTTCCCTTCCTTTTTGTCGACCAATTCTTTCCCGGGTCCCTTTCTACTGGATTTGCTTCCCCAAGCAGACTTACCTTTGGGGCTCAACCCTTACAAAGGAAATCCCCAAATTGACGACTTGATCTTTTCCATTCTGGGTTACCATTTGGGATCAAAATCTGTTTACTGCTGCGAGTATGATGTACGGTTTAAGCCCTTTACAAGCAATGCATTCTCCATAGCGTACCCAAGGGGCCCACATGAAATTTCTGTCACCCCATCAGTGTTCCACTATACCTTCAGCTGCGGATAGTCCGATGCCTCAATGTCCAGGACACTCAGTTGCTTGAGTGCACAACCTATCCCGCAATCCCTCTAGTTCAGAGAAATTTTCTCCACGGGGGATGCCTTGTCAAAAAAAATTATTTGCACAGAATGCCATTTTTGTTGATGTCAATCCGTCGCAAAAAGACGTCTCTGTTGCGGCTAGTGCTCTCACTAGAGTGCTTTTCTTGTTCCAGTGTTCAGATGTGAAAAATGTCCAGTTGACAGGATTCTTGCAAAGTAAAAGGTCTATTTTGTTGAACCACCTACATGTTGTAAGAATATAAGATCCTTTTCACCTGGCCAACACTTCTGGTCCGTGTTCGCCTCAGAGAAAATCCCAAACCTTTGACCTTGTCCCCCTTCCTTACCCTGTTCGGGTAGGGGATGAGTTGTCACCGCCCCAGGGGTCGTGCTATTTCTGCCGGGAGACCTCATCCCTCACGGGACAATCTGTTCCACCATTGGGAAAAGACTTAGCTCCCCGCTTCCCAGATGAAGTCAAGCGTTTTTGACTCTGTTGAAAAAACCCTGAAAAGCCATTGTTTTTACCAGGTGAGAAGAGGGGTATAACGAACTAGTCCCATCGTTTTCCATTTAAACCGGGACAAACCCATCACATCCGCATACAGAACCCTCTTTCACAAGTTGCTGTCGCAAAAATTTTTGACCCAATCAAATGCTTGATGATGGATTATTGCACCTAGCAATTCACCTTGAATGCACCCTTAAAAAGTACCTAAAAGGATGGATTTGGCGCCCATGATTGCTTTAGGAAATTAAATGCAAAAACCATTCCCAGATCTTTTTCCCCACCCCTGTACGGGATCTTTTACGTAATATGGGGAGATAAAAAGTCTTTTCACCCAGTTTTGTTTAAAAGGGTTTTTGGAAAGCCCCTTTTTCACGAGGACAGCCAAGAGCTAACTGCATTCTCCACCCCTACGGGTCTTTATCACTTCCCCGAAGGCTTTTGGATTACGATTTTCCCCCTATCACTTCTAAAGGGTCATACAATACTTAAGGTCCAAGGTAATGCACTTAGGGTGTACTTAAGACGAATCGCATTCTAAAGACGTGGATCACATTTAAAAAGACTTATGTAAAGTACTTGGAAAGCTTGAAAAAGCCAATTTAAAGTCAAACGTCTAAATGTCAATTTTTCAGATCAAAATTAATTTTTGGGTCACGTAGTCATCCTAAGGGGTTACGACTGCCAAAAGTAAAGTAATGCAGCTAATTTTCCAATTTCCCAAAACTGCTGAGCCATAAGATCCTTTGTGGGCTTAGCGGGTTTTAAGACCTCATTCCAAATTTTTCTTCCATACACTCCTCTAACGATTTTGTTTAAAGAAAGATGTCCTTTTTTTTTGGCCCCTTCCCGCAAGAAAAGCATTCCAAAAACTCTAAAAAAAAAGCAAACTCTGCCCCAAATTTTTTAAAATTTTCCCCAGATTTTCTAACCCTTTATCTGAAACTGATGCTATTTTCAAGGGCATGGGTCCGTACTAGCTCAGAACCGAGGCAAAAACCAGTTGCTTTTGCTACCGACCCTTACAAAGGCGGAACGAAATTATACAGTAACTGGGGCAAAAAGCTTTAGAAATAGAGGGTTTTTAAAAAAGCACTCCGAGACATTATTTATCATACTCTTTTTCATGTCTTGACAGACCTGCCCACTGAACCCTTTTTCCAGAAAACAACCACGGAAGGTTACCCAATGGCCTTGACTATCCAAGAGTTCAACCCACCTTTTAGCATTTTCCTGGCAATCAAATGTAGTCGCAAATGCCTTTTCGCGACATGTTTGATATACTGCAGACCCTCCATTTAGTGCGAAAATTAAAGAATGCCAACGAACAGAACCCATGTGTCTGGTGTGATTCATTCCTGCTCCAGAAGATCTTATTCTACTGTGACCACCCACCCATCAGACTTTTTCATGAAACCCAAAATACGTATCGAAAAAGCCGAGTTGGGTACCCCACAGAAGAGAACCAGTTAGAATCCACATCACTATGAAAGTAGCCTTCAGCTGTTTACGATGTCCCAGGTTTGCACACCCTGGGATGGGCGTCAGTAAAACAGCCAGATTGAAAATTTTTGGGCCCCGTACGGGAACGATATTTCTGAGTATGTTTTAAAAATGATTCTGCCCTGAACAAAAAGGGAATGCAATGGTCCCTAATCCCCAAACCAAGTATATCCAACTACTACGAACCTGGAAAGAGTTGCGCTAGATTTTTTAACAATTTTCCCAAAGTTCCCCCCAAGGTAACAAACATCGTGTGTTTAGGTGACCATTTTACCAGATATTTGATTTTGTTCCATTGCAGTAAGACGCCGAGACAGTACTAAAGCGTTTAAAGAACCATTTTCCGCAGGGATACCACCCCTAAATCCCTAGTAACAGATAAAGGGGGTGAAAATTTTGTAATGGATTCTTGAAATTTGTGTTCCTTGACAAAACTTAAATCCTCCATTTTTCCCTCACCTGCCGCAATGGGTTAGCGGGAAAAACCAATAAGAAAGTACTGATTCCCTTTAACCACTCAATCCCAACAGTGAAACTTGGGAAAGTTTTCCTTTATGGCTGTGCTAAAATTCCGCTTACAAAGTTTCTATAGGTGACACTCCACTTATCATTTATGGTGTAGATAAACGTTTTTTCCTTAAAGGTTTTTATATTTTAATCCGAAACCAAATTTCAACCTGATGATTTCAAGCAAACCGTACCCCTTACTCAAAGTTTTTTTAGAAAATCCGTGAAAAACCTTCATAAATCAAAAGCAAATTTTCAAGATCCAAACACTCGAGCAAAGCCATCCAAAATCCAAAATGGTTCGAATTAGCGATTAACTTTTCAAAACGCGGGAATGCCAAAGCGATCAAAAGTTTTTGGTCCTTATCGGTAGTTGAACATATCACGGGAATAAGTATAAGGGTTTAAAAGATAACTGTCATATAAAGAACGCATTAGATCATATGAAGTTAGTATGTGATATAGTGTGTTTCCCAAACCCCGACTAATGTGACAGACTCGACAATCCTCCTGATCCTGCTCTCTTCCCCCTGATACTCAGTCAAACGATCAACCTGAATGTCGTTTTTCCCTACTACCCAGGATGAGAACCCAATACATTTTTAACTTCTAATTCAGATTTTCCTCAATAAGCAGAGTTAGCCAATGCACAGATTTTTATCCTCCCAGGATGACCCCTTCTGCATATGTCAACCACCCTAGCAGTTGGGTTAAATGTAAATAACCTGTAAGATGAATAATACAGACAACTTACAGAAACAAGAATTTTTTTTTTTTTTCTTTTTTCCTCCGCTTCTAGGTTAAAAGTCCCAGATTTGAGTGCACCGAATCTGCCTTTCTGTTAAACACTCTTTTTTTGTAAAAATTTCCTTTTCCCCAAACCCCTAGATCACAGAATAAGACGATCGATCAAAATTTTTTTTTTTTCACTTGTATGGTTTCCCTTTTTCTTTGTTGAGTTTTTAAATTTTATATAGTATACCCTTTTATTGCATTACAGTTTCAGTCACGTAAGCTCCATTCCCAATTTTTACTTATGTTTTATAATGGTTTTAAAATTTTGTGTACTTTGACATTTATAAATAGCCCCAAGCCGATACCCCCACCTAGTTTTTATAGTTGTATTCCGGGGCGACATCTTAGCTCGCCACTCTCAGAGTAGTAACAGTTTTCCATAACCACTGTCCATTGACCACGACCAAACCCTCTTCCCCCAGTCACTGCCCATTATATTTCGCTACCTACAGTAATTCAAAACCCTCCACATTGGGTAAGTGGGCGGGCCGGGCAGTCGTGTTAAAAGGGGTGAGCAAGGAGATAGGTACGGCTTAAGGCGTTAACACATTTTCTGTAATATACGTACTACCACCACGGGGGAAATTTTTTACCTAATCCCGTGTCGAACTCCCCCATGATACAAACAACCACTGCCATCATCACCCCAAAACCACGCCACACCCACAACCACTGCCTCACACCACTACAACCACTGCCACACACCACCAAACCACGCCACATCATCACAACAAAACCCCTGCCATCAACCACCACAACCACTGCCCTCACACCACAAAAACCACTGCCATCATCACCCCAACAACCATGCCATCATCACACAACAACCCCTGCCATCATCACCACAACAAACCCCTTCCCCATCACCACAACAACCACTGCCACACACCCCACAAACCACTGCCATCATCACCACAACAACCACGCCACATCACCACAAAAACCACCCATCACACCACCACAACCACTGCCCTCCACCACAACAACCACTGCCCTCTCACCACCACAACCCTGCCAACTCACCCCCAAAAACCCTGCCATCACACCCCCACAACCCCTGCCATCATCACCCAACAACCACTGCCACTCACCACAACAACCCGCCACGTCACCACCACAACCACTGGGGCCCCATCACCACCACAACCACTGCCATCATCACCAACAACCACCCATCATCACCACAACAACCCTGCCCCCCACCACAACAAAACTGTCATCACACCACAACAACCACTGCCATCACACCAAACAACCACTCCTCCTCACCACAACAACCACACCACATCACCACAACAAACCCCTGCCATCATGACCACCCAACCACGCCATCATCACCACAACAACCACTGCCATCACACCACAAAAACCACTGCCATCATCACCACAACAACCCCTGCCACACACCACCACAAACCCCTGCCCTCACACCACAACAACCACTGCCATCATCACCCCAAACCCCTGCCATCATCACCACAACCCACTGGGCCATCATCACCACAACAACCACTCCATCACCTACAACAAACCCCGCCCTCATCACCACAAAAAACCACTGCCATCATCACCCCCACAACCACTGCCATCACCCACAACAAACCCCGGCCATCATCACCCCCCACAACCATGCCATCATCACCACAACACCCCTGCCATCACACCACAACAACCACGCATCATCACTACAACAACCCCTGCCATCATCACCACAACAACCACGCCATCATCACCACAAAAACCACTGCCTCATCACCAAACAACCACGCCACCATCACCACAAAACCACGCCACATCACCACAAAAACCACTGCCATCATCACCACAACAACCACTGCCATCACACTACAACAACCACGCCCTCATCACCACAACAACCACCCATCAAAAACCCCCAAAAACCACTGCCAACATCACCACAAAAACCATGCCCCATCACACCACAACAACCACTCCATCTCACCACAAAAACCACGCCACATCACCACAACACCACGCCATCACACCACACAACCACTGCCTTTACACCACCACAACCATGCCTCTCACCACAACAACCACGCCATCATCACCACAACAACCACTGCCATCATCACCCCCACAACCACTGCCATCATCACCACAACAACCACTGCCATCATCACCACCACAACCACTGCCATCATCACCACCACAACCACTGCCGTCATCACCACAACAACCACTGCCATCATCACCACAACAACCACTGCCATCATCACCACAACAACCACTGCCATCATCACCACAACAACCACTGCCATCATCACCACAACAACCGCTGCCATCATCACCACAACAACCACTGCCATCATCACCACAACAACCACTGCCATCATCACAACAACCACTGCCATCATCACCACCACAACCACTGCCATCATCACCACAACAACCACTGCCATCATCACCACAACAACCGCTGCCATCATCACCACAACAACCACTGCCATCATCACCACAACAACCACTGCCATCATCACCACAACAACCACTGCCATCATCACCACAACAACCGCTGCCATCATCACCACAACAACCACTGCCATCATCACCACAACAACCACTGCCATCATCACAACAACCACTGCCATCCTCACCACCACAACCACTGCCATCATCACCACAACAACCACTGCCATCATCACCACAACAACCACTGCCATCCTCACCACCACAACCACTGCCATCATCACCACAACAACCACTGCCATCCTCACCACCACAACCACTGCCATCATCACCACAACAACCACTGCCATCCTCACCACCACAACCACTGCCATCATCACCACAACAAGAACCAAGGACATTCCCTCAAATCAAGAGTCTTTCACCAGCATCGAGGAATCTTTCACGACAGGCAGAGTAGAGGGTGAGCAAGCCTAGTCCTTCTGAATTATTGTATTTGTAGGGAAGCGCTAAAACTGCAGGGGTCAGAGAGCACCTGGGTTATGGGGTTATGTGAGGTAATTTGATGTGATTCAAGAAAAATAAGAGTAGCTCCAGTTCCCTGGATCAAATTGCTCGAATGATGTGCAGGAAGTTAGTTAAATAACTTCTGGGTATTAAAGGAACAAAGACTATTTACTACGCAAAGATACCTTCATACCTACAATAATGTAAGATAAAATGTGAGTGTATATACTGTGAGAAACGCACATCTTTGTGTATATTTTAACTTGAAAAAAATCTAGAAAATAACAAATTATGGCAGAGTAGGTTTTCTGGTACTAATTCAATGTTGCTGATCACAATGCTGTTTCTATATCAGTGGATCAATGAAGGTTAATTAAGCCACTTATTACGCAAGTACGTATAAAATTATTATCAGTATATACACGAGGAAGCGTTAAACCCTCAGGGTCATACAACACCTGAGAGAGTAAGTCATCATGTTTGATCCAAGGAATGGGTGGATAGCTCCAATTATTTAGATCAGTACCTTCACCAGCATCAAGGCACCTGCCTTGAAGGGTACGCTGTCCATAGAGATGAATGATGTGGCGCCATAAAAGCGGAAGAAATTAGGATGAAGGTAGGAAGGTGTCATCGCTGGAAACAAAGTCTAACAGAAAAATTGACTCAAAATTAATGCTTCATTGTGAAAATCTTAAGCATAATTTATAGCATATCACGCTAATATAAATTAAAAATATATCAAATATGATGAGGTCTAATGACTCAGCTACAGTGGGTGAATATAGAACTTTTAAAAGAGTAATGCTATACACTTAAGTGTAAATATTTTTTTTTGGGCAGTATTACCAACCCCAAGAAAACATCATTGATCATAAATTTTAAAACAAATTGCTTTGTTAAATATTATAAAAATATTTATTTATAGGAGCTCACTGTAACAAAAAAGTTAGTATTCTTAGTATTTATAAATAATTTAGAATGGAAGGTTTATTATAGTGAAAATTTTGCTACAAATCCCCAGCTACTGTATTCGTGTTGTAGTTTAAATATTTTAGAGGTCTTTTAATTAGAAATACCGAAGCAAATAAAATAGACTATAAATTAATAAATTTTCTTGCGTTATTTTTGGAGGACCAATATTTACATCACCTTTTAAATAACAGTAACAGTAAAAAATTTTAAGAAAAAAAAAAACTAAGTTTAATGTTAATGAGGAGACATCATTTAAGCGAAAATTAATTATCTGCACAGCTTATTTCCAAAAGTACATTTTTTTTGTATTTATGAATACATATACATTTATTACTAGTCATATTACACTGGTGAATAAAATTATCATTCATCGAAGTTGGCAAAAATAGAAGATTGGGAAAGGTCGGGCAGAGAAGTCCAGAGAATGGGGGACGGACGTACGGCCTGTCCCTTTTAGGTAGATATACGTAAATTTTTAAATTTCTCTTAGGGGACATTTGTTATTTTGGTACTCATTAAAGGTGAATATGTTATTCCACTACCCACTGAAGATAGATATTGCCTTGTCGCTACTCTATGAAGGCGGATATAGGTAATTCTAATGTACGTGCGTGTTCGCAACGGTACCCTGATGCCCGGGGTCTTGATGCAAGGAAATGGACTCTTCCTTAGATCTAAACTCATTGCCACCTATTCTTAAGTGCAGCATAATTCCTACGGGTTGAGCGCTTCCCCTAATATAGTATTTTGAACATCTAAGTTTTTGAAATTTGTGTACCCC
>NW_026465980.1:5000-14249 GCF_026875155.1 Cherax quadricarinatus
CTTAAAATAATACTAAAATTTGACATGTAACCTTCACTCAACTACACAACTTTATTTTATATTACTTACCAAGAGAAGAGAAGTGCTGAGAAACTTTGCAATGAAGTTTATGTGATCTCTGTACCTGTGTTGCCTCTTTTATAGTAGTCTGACTAGTGAAAGTGAAGTGAAAGGGGATAACCTTGCTTGAGTTAGAAGTACTTGTTCCTATTGAGGGAGTATAAAAAGCCATAACATTAGAGGAGAAATACACAGTACCTTACATTCAAATAGTGTAGCTTGAAGACTACACTCGTTTACATTTGGTGAGTAAAAAATTGTATTAATTCCAAAGTTTTTTATTTTTGAGATAACTGAAGTTGAGACTTGGTGTTTTCATTCAACGTTTTAAGCAACTTCCCATAAGAATATTTTGCATTATGAACAATCTATCTGTAGTATATAATCCTTATTCTATTCAGCATCAATAAATAATGAATTAATGAACATAGCCACTATTTAAATGAATACATGGTGTTCCGGTAAAAATTGAACGATTCTCCTGTTGGGCACGGTTTTTAAGCAACTTCCCATACGAATATTATGCAATATTTAACAAATTTTCTGTAGTATATACTTCATTCTTTCAATTCACGATCTATAATTCATGAATTAAAGCATAGCACTATTTAAATGTACAGTGTGAAATTCAGTGGTTTAATGAAAACACCAAAAAGTCTCATCTTTCAGTTTATGTCTCCTTTTTAAATTTTATCTGTCTAAATTAAATATAAAATAGCTTATCAGTTTTCCTTTTATTTTTTAATACCGACTCATTGGGCAATTTTGTCGAATTTTAATGAAATTGTGACAAGTTAACTTCCGGTAAACATTGTACGAGTCTCCCTGTTGGAGCACGGTTTTAAGCAATTTTCAATACGAATTTTATTCAATATTTTTTAACAAATATCTGTAGTATATTACTCCATTATTCAATTAAGATCAATAAATGATGAATTAAAGTATAGCTACTATTAAAATGTAACAGTGGGAAATCAGTGGTGTAATGGAAAAAACAACAAGTTTCAACTTCAGTTTATCTCCTCTTTAATTATTATTCTGTTTAATTTAAATAATAAAACTAGATTCCTCAGGTGCCTTTTATTTTTTTAAATTTGATCATTTGGCATTTTTGTGAATTTTCAATGCAATTGTGGACATGGTAACTTCCGGTAAAAATTGAACCTGTTCCCTGTTGGAGCACAGTTTTAAGCAACTTCCATACGAATATTATGCAATATTTAATAAATATCTGTAGTATATATTCCATTCTTTCAATCAGAATCAATAATGATGAATTAAAGCATCAGCTACTATTAAAATGTACAGTGTGAAATCAGTGGTTTAATAAAAACTCCAACAAGTCTCAACTTCTGTTTATCTCCTTTTAAATATTATTCTGTCTAATTAATATAAAAAACTAGCTTCCTTACAGTGTGCATTTTATTTTTTAAAATTTGCTCATTTGGCCATTTTGTCGAATTTTAATGCAAATTGTGACAAGTTAACTTCCGTGTAATATTGAACCAGTTCCTGTTGGAGCACAGTTTTAAGGAACTTCCATCACGAATATTATGCAATATTAATAACTATCTGTAGTATATATATTTCCATTCTTTAATTCAGATTTCAATAAATGATGAAGTAAAGCATAGCAACATATTAAAATGTACAGTGTGAAATCGTGGTTTAATAAAAACTCCAACAAGTCTCAATTCAGTTATCTTCCTTGTAAAATATTATTCTGTCTAATTTATCACTTAAACTAGCTTCCTCAGTGTGACTTTTATTTTTTAAATTAATGCTCATTTGGCATTTTGTCGAATTTTAATGAAATTGTGACAAGTAATTCTGGTAAAAATTGAACAAGTCTCCCGGTTGGAGCACGGTTTTAAAAAAAACTTCATTACGAATATTATGCAATTATTTTTAATAAATATCTGTAGTATTATACTCCATTCATTCAATTCAGATCAATAAATGATGAATTAAAGCATAGCTACTATTAAAATGTACAGCGTAAATCAGTGGTTTAATGAAAACACCAACAAGTCTCAAATTCAGTTTATTCTCCTTTTATATTTATTCTGTCTAAATTTAATCTAACTAGCTTCCTCAGGTGTGCCTTGTATTTTTAAATCTCGCTTTCATTTGGGGCATTTGGTCGAAATTTTAATGCAAATTGTGACAAAGTTAACTTCCGGTAAAAATTGTACGAGTCTCCCTGTTGGAGCACGGTTTTTTTTAAGCAATTTTCAATACGAATTTTTATTCTAAATATTTAACAAAGATCTGTAGTATATAATCCATTCTTTCAATTCATGATCAATAAATGATGAATTAAAGCATAGATACTATTAAAAATGTACAGCGTGTGAAATCAGTGGTTTAATGAAAAACACCAACAAGTCTCACTTCAGTTTATGCCTTTTAAAATTTTATTCTGTCTAAATTTATATAAAACTAGCTTCCTCAGTGTGCCTTTTATTTTTAAACTCGTCATTTGGCATTTGGTCGAATTTTAATGCAAATTTGTTGACAAGTTAATTTCGGTAAAAATGAAAAAAGTCTCCCTGTCTGGAGCACGGTTTTAAGCAACTTCCAATACGAATATTCAACGCAATATTTTAACAATATCTGTTAGTATGTACTCATTTCTGTCATTCAAATTAATAATAGATGAATTATAAGCATAGCCACTATTAAAATGTTACAGTGTGTAATCAGGTTGTTTTTCAATAAAAATTCCAACAAGTCTCAACTTAAGTTCTATCTCCTTTTAATCATTATTCTGTCTAAAATTTAATATAAAACTAGCTTCCTCAGTGTTGCCTTTTATTTTTTTAACATTTGCTCATTGGCATTTGGGTCGAATTTTAATGCAAATTGTGGAAAGTTACTTCTTGGTAAAAATGGAATCAGCTCCTGTTGGAGCTCGGTTTTAAGCAACCTTCCATACGGAATATTATGCAATTCTTAATATAATATCTGTAGGTATGTACTTCACATTCTTTTAATTCAGATCAATAATGATGCATATAAAGCATAGCCACTATTAAAATGTACAGTTGTGAATTCAGTGGTTAATAAAACTCCAAACAAGTCTTCAACTTCAGTTTATCTCCTTTTAAATATTATTCTGTCTAAATTTAATATAAAACTAGGATTCCTCACTCCCAGTGTCCTTTTATTTTTTAAATTTGTCATTGCATTTGGTCGAATTTTAATGCAAATGGTGACAAGTAACTTCCGGTAAAAATTGAACCCGTCTCTGTTGAGAGCACGGTTTTAAACAACTTCCATACGACATATTATGCAATATTTAATAAATATCTGTAGTATATATTCCATTCTTTCAATTCCAAATCTAAATAATGATGAATAAAGCATAGCCACCTATTAAAAGGTACAGTGTGAAATCTCTTCGTTTAATGAAAACTTCCATCAAGTCTCAACTTCAGTTTATCTCCTTATTAAATTTATTTCTGTCTAATTTAATATAGACTAGCTTCCTCAGAGTTCCTTTTATTTTTTTAAACTCGTCATTTTGGCATTTGGATCGAATTTTAATGAAAATTGTGACAAGTTAACTTCCGGTTAAAAATTGTACGAAGTCTCCCTGTTGGAGCACGGTTTTAAGGCAATTTTCTTACGAATTTTATTCAATATTTAACAAATATCTGTAGTATATACTCCATTCTTTCAATTCAGATCAATAAATGATGAATTAAAGCATAGCTACTATTAAAATGTACAGCGTGAAATCAGTCGTTCAATGAAAACACCAACAAGTCTCAACTTCAGTTTATCTCCTTTTAAATTTTATTCTGTCTAAATTTAATATAAAACTAACTTCCTCAGTGTGCCTTTTATTTTTTAAATTTGCTCATTTGGCATTTGGTCGAATTTTAATGCAAATTGTGACAAGTTAACTTCCGGTAAAAATTGAACCAGTCTCCCTGTTGGAGCACGGTTTTAAGCAACTTCCATACGAATATTATGCAATATTTAATAAATATCTGTAGTATATATTCCATTCTTTCAATTCGGAGCACGGTTTTAAGCACCTTTCAATACGAATATTATTCAATATTTAACAAATATCTGTAGTATATATTCCACTCATTTGGCATTTGGTCGAATTTTAATGCAAATTATGTCAAGTTAACTATGTGAAATCAGTGGTTTAATGAAAACTCCAGCAAGTCTAAAGTTCAAACTTGTCACAATTTACATTAAAATTCGACCAAATGCCAAATGAGCGTTTAACAAATAAAAGGCATACTGAGGAAGCTAGTTTTATATTAAACTTAGACAATTGAGACTTGTTGATGTTTTCATTAAACCACTGATTTCACACTGTATATTTTAATGGTGGCTATGCTTTAATTCTTCATTTTCATTGCATCTTAATTTAAAAGGTTAACTAAAACAGGAAATAAATATATTTATTAAAAAATATACAAAAAATATTTATATAAATCAAATGTACATGAAATATTTATAATTCAAGCAATATCACTGAATTCTCTCATTAATTCATAAAAGGTTAACTAAAACAGTAAATAAATATATTTATTAAAAAATATACAAAAAATATTTATATAGATTAAAATGTAGATTAAAATATAGATGAAATATTTATAACTTAATCAATGTTAGTTACATGTAAAATAAAAAAAAGGGAAGTTCTATGTTGATATTTGCTTCAAAAAGGAAAGTTCCATGTTAATTCTGAAAAAGAAAAGAAAAAAGTTAAAAAGATATAAAAAGACACCCAATTAAGAAATACATTATGTACATACACTCTGTACTGCACATATTACCATCACTAAGATACCAATTGCACAGAATGTATTACCACCATCAATGTTTTACCATTATGGTATACCACATCACCACTTATGTTACTATCACCATTTAATTCACAACATGTTTTAGTTAAAATATATGTATATTAATTCAAAACTTGTTTTATATTACTTACCAAGAAAAGTGTGTATGTAGGACTAAATTCTATCACAGTGTGACTGACTGGGAACTGGGGACTGGGCCAAGAGAAGGAAAGTGCAGTGGAGTATGTAAGACTGAATTCTATCACAAAGTGACTGTGACTGGTAACTGGGGATTGGGTGTGACTGAATAGCCTTGCTTTAGTTCCTGTTGAGGATGAAGGTTGGTGGGTTTACTGGTTGTATGACTGGATAACCTTGATAATTTCCTGCTCTTGTGGAGGGTGAGAGTTGGTGGGTTTACTGGGGGTGTAACTGGATAACCTGATGATTTCCTGTTCTTGTGGAGGGTGAGGGTTGGTGGGTTTACTGGGGGTGTAACTGGATAACCTTGATAATTTTCTGTTCTTGTGGAGGGTGGGGTGTTGGTATTAAACAGACTTGTCTGACTGGATAGCCTTAATAAAACCACTAGGGCATCATGGAAAAATTTTCTATGATTATAAAATATATTTTATATGAAGATATAAAATATAAAATATTTTAACAGAAAAATTTTAACCTTTATAATCACAAAATATTTTTTGACGATCAAAAATATTTTACTATTATAAAGATTTTTGTATCATGGAAAATTTCTATTATCAATATATTTTATATGAAGATATAAAATATTTATGGTAAAAAATTTTGGCATCATAGAAAATTTTTCTATGATCACACAATTTTATTTAATGTTCCAAAATATTTTTACCATCATAAACTGATTCCATCACTGCTTCTACCACACTGCTGCTACCACCATTACTACTGGTAAAACACTATCACTGCTGCTACCACTATTGCTATTGGTACCACAACACCACTGTTTCCCATCAAAACCTTTATTACTATTACCACTACACACTGCTACTATCACCACTATACACTACACATAAGCTATCACCACTATATACTGCACATAAAACTATCACCACTACACACATAAGACATGTATGTTCACAACTTTTTTATATTACTTACCAAGAGAAGGAAAGTGTAGTGAAGTAATGTGACTGTGACTGAGGACAGAGTTTGACTGAATAGCCTTGCTTAAGTTTCTGTTAAAGGTGGGTGGAGTGTACTGGGGTTGCTAACTGGATAACCTTGATTATTTCGTTCCTTGTGGAGGGTAAGGTATGTGTTAAAGTTAAACAAAGCTTTGATATCTGACTAGACAGCCTTCAAAAATTATTTTTTTTTATTAATGATCTGGCAAAAACTGAGTATACTTGCTCTCTTCCTGATAAGGGTGCTAAATGAAAAACATTGTTATGAATGAGTCTGGTAGACCTGAGTTGTTCCTGGTGAGAGATTATAAAAGCTAGAACATTTAAGCTAGAAACAAAAAGTAAATAAATTCACAGTGTATTATTATCCAAAATATTTTACCATCATAGAAAGATTTTAACCATTTTTGAAAAATTTTCTATGATTTTATATAATCTGGGTAGATGTGGGTGTTAAGCAAAACAGAGACTTGTCTGACTGAATAACCTTGATAAAACCACTATCTTTTTTTTTACCTGACCCTTTGACATTATGAAAAATCTTACCTGACTTTTGACATTATGAAAAATCTTACCTGACTTTTGACATTATAAAAAATCTTTTAATGATGGTAAATTATATTATATGATGATACAAATTTGCCATCATATAAAGATTATAACCATCATGGAAAAATTTTCAATTATAAAAAAAAATTTAAATGATGGTAAATTATTTTATATGATGATATAAAATATTTTGCCATCATAGAAAGATTATAGCTATCATGGAAAAATTTTCAATGATCAAAAAATATATTTTTTTATGATCCAAAATATTTTACCATCATAGAAAGATTTTAACCATTTTGGAAAAAAAATTTAAATGATGGTAAATTATTTTATATGATGATATAAAATATTTTGCCATCATAGAAAAATTATATACCATAATGGAAAAATTTTCAATGATTAAAAAATATATTTTTTTTTAAGATTTTAACCATTTGGAAAATTTTCTATGATTTTATATCTGGGTAGATGTGGGTGTTAAGCTTAAAACTACTATCTTTTTTTTTTACCTAACCCTTTGCCATTATTTTATTTGATGAGATAAAATATTTACATCATCGAAAGATTATAACTCATCATGGAAAAATTTTCAATGATCAAAAATTTTATGATCCAAAATATTTTATCATTATAGAAATATTTTAACCATTTTGGAAAAATTTTCTATGATTTCATATCATCTGGGTAGTTGTGGGTTGGTTAAGCAAAACAGAGGACTTGTCTAACTGAATAACTTGATAAAAAACACTATCTTTTTTTTACTACCCTTTGGACATTATGAAAAATTCTTACCTGACTTTTTGGCATTATTGAAAAAAATCTTTTTTAATGTTGGTAATATTTTATATTGATATAAAATATTTTACATACTAGAAAGATACTAACCATCATAGAAAAATTTTTCAATGATCAAAATTTTTATGATGCAAAAATATTTTACCATCATAGTATATTTTAACCATTTTGGAAAAATTTTCTATGATTTCATATTATCTGGGTAGATGTGCGGTATGCTAAGAAAAAACAGAGACTTGTCTGACTGAATAACCTTGATAAAACCACTATCTTTTTTTTACCTGACCCTTTGACATTATGAAAAATCTTACCTGACTTTTGGCATTATGAAAAATCTTTTAATGATGGTAAATTATTTTATATGATGATATAAAATATTTTACCATCATAGAAAGATTATAACCATCATGGAAAAATTTTCAATGATCAAAAATTTTATGATTCAAAATATTTTATCATCATAAATGTGGGTGTTAAGCTAAACAGAGACTTGTCTGACTGAATAACCTTGTAAGACTGTAGTGTGTTGTAGTGTGTCTGTGTGTCTGGAAAGCTGGATAACAGAAGATTTTGCCATCATAGAAAGATTTTAACCATCATGGAAAAATTTTCAATGATGCTACTAGCACATAAGATATGTATGTTCACATCTTTTTTAAAATATAAAATATATTATTTTCTTCTGAATAGCTTACTTGAGGTGTGAGTGATGATTATTTCCTTCCTGTGGAGGTTGAATAGTGTTAGCTATATAAAGAACATTGTTCTGACTAGATAGCTTCATAAATTATTGAGTCTGTGTAAACTGCTCTTTCTGATAAAGGGGTGCTAAATGCTATGAGAGAGTCTGGTAGACCTTGAGTTAGACCTTGAGTTCTTCCTGGTGAGAGATTATACACACAGTACTTACATTCACAGTGTAGTTTAAAGACTTCATGTGTGAGTCCACTTTGGTGAGTTTTCATACTATATTTCAGAATTTACTTACACATATTTACTGCCATTTGTTTTACTTTGAATCTTAGCACTAATGGCTGGACTTTTAAAGTTTTAATTAATGACAAGGTAATTCCAGATAGGTCGTTATAATCATGACTGTTACAAAACTCATACCTTTACTACTTCTTGAATTTTCAAAACCCGCCAAAAAAAAATGGAAAAGTGACATCTAAAAATTTGGTTTTTTTGTTAGTGTACTAAGATACCTTGGGTTATTTTTTAATGGTGCTGGGGGGGTATGGGGGCCACATGGGGAGGTCTGGTTGGGCCCAAAACTTGGCTTGGTGGTACTGGTGGGGGTGCGGTGGCCCCCAGCACTTTTCCATACCACCCGGCCACATCTTGGCTGGTGGGGTGGTACTTTGGGGGTGCTGGTGGCCACATCTTGGCTGGTTGGTTGGTTGGGAGGTGTGGTGGCCACAACTTGGGGGTGTGGTGTGAGGGGGGTGGCCACATTTGGTGGTATGGTTGCTGGGGGAGGTGCGGTGGCCACACTTGGCTGGTGGGGTGATGCTGGTGGAGGTGCTGGTGGCCAAATCTTGGCTGGTGGTGTATGTTGAAAGGGTTTGGGAAGGTCTGGTGGCCCCATCTTGGCTGGTGGTGGTGATGCTGGTGAAAGGGGCTGGGGGCCACATTTTTTGGTTTTTTTTGTGGTATTTTTGGCAACTTGGGTTTTATTTACTTCCCCCAATCTTGGCTTTTGGTTATTTGGGAATCTTCAATCCCGGGGTTTATTTATTTTTAAAATTTCATTTTAATTTTTTTAAACTTGGCATTTGGGGGTTTTTTTTTTAAAAAGTTAATCTCGGTATAATTCCAAATTTTTTCTATTTTGGGGAAATTTAAAACATTTTTTGGGGTTT
>NW_026465981.1:0-2500 GCF_026875155.1 Cherax quadricarinatus
GTATTTTTTTATTTTAGAGTAATTAGTGTAAGAAAGTAATCGCATAATTAGTTAATTAGTATCAATTTCATTGACCCTAATCCTTCCCTGATATCCTCCTTCGAACATATTAATTCCAGACAAAATCATTCATACGATTTTATGCTAATCTCCTGGCCAACAATAGTTTTTTTATTCAATAAATAATTATCACTTTTAACATATATAGTTTAGCTTCTTACTTCAGCTGGCCATCTTCTGGAAAACACATATTTGCTTTAGTCAAAGATGTACCAAGCAAACGTTTTATCAACATTGCCCTGGGTATGGCTCTGCTAAAGTCGTAAAATAAAAGACTGTCTGTGATTTGGTACAGAAAAAAATATACCATAACTTGTGTAGTGATGCAGCAGAAACTTGGAAGGTTAGGTAGGTAAAATGTTAGTCATTAAACAGTATTTCCTGACGCGGGTCTTAGCCTTATGATAACCCACAGCTGCAGGGTTTGGTCATCCAACCGAGTACTTCCGCTGGTTTACCGGTCTACCTCTTTAAAAATCATGGTTATAAATATAACCATTATTGATACTTGGAATGTTGATCTCATCAGAGAGTTGATTACTTTAGGGGATGACCAGCAAGTGTGCAATTTTAATATTAGCTAGACTTATCTCCACTCAGTCCCTGTTACCTTATGTCCTCATACTTTTTAATTTCATGTCAAATTACATAATGTATCAGCCTTTTTTTGTAAAGATTCCTCTAACTATTTTTGTTCCATATTACTCGTGTAGTCAGTCATTAAGACTGACTACACGAAGATCAGTAAGGTGGCATATAACCAAACCTGTACACCACCAATCAGCTTGTACACCACCAGTCAACCTGTACACGACCAGTCAACCTGTACACCACCAGTCAACCTGTACACCACCAGTCAACCTGTACAACATCAGTAAACATGTAAAACACCAGTCAACCTGTACAACACCAGTCAACCTGCACACGACCAGTCAACCTGTACACGACCAGTCAACCTGTACAACATCAGTCAACCTGTACACGACCAGTCAACCTGTACACCATCAGTCAACCTGTACAACACCAGTCAACCTGTACACCATCAGTCAACGACAGTTTAATTCCTAAAATGGGGATTAAACTCTCGGTGCACATATTCTGAGAAACATACACTTCATGGTACAAATATCCTGTGATACTGGTGAGTTAATTTTTTTTTATATTTTATTTAAAACAATGCATACAAATACACATAGCTAATCACGTACATAAAAATGATATAAATATGTATAAAAATAGACATCATCAGTGACTGTTCCAGTCCACAAAGTAACACTATACATAATGGTGCTGATATACACCTGACCACAGTACGAAGCAGGTGACTCACCCCCCCCCCCCCGTCCCAATTTTACTTTATTGTTATTAATATTCTCAAAAAGTTGCGCTAAACCACAAGGACGAACATTTACTTTAACAGTTTCATGTACTCCATATTTTATTGTTTTATTTTAAAAAATTGCAATATTTTTAGAAAATATAAGAATCTTCGTCTAGTTCTCTACAGAAAAAGATAATTTTTTATACTTGCAATACACAAAGACATTTATCTTTGATCTTACAAAATATCTCTCAACCTATGCTTTGTATCATTCAAAATATATTACAATATGCATGTAAATTTTCAATATACTTGACATGAAATTTATCTAAGAATTAATACAAAATAATGACTTCTATATACATTGTACTCACATGTATTACATGTGGTTATGATTCCATCATAATAACTTACATACTTCCTCTCCTTTACCACAGTGCAAAAAATAAGACACTTGCACTAGACTTCACAACATCTTATAACTATTCAAAGAATTTATAAAAAACTAACAACAATTACACTTTAGGATAATTTATAGATGATTACACAACTTTACAATAGTGGAGAATGTCAACTAATATAATAACAGTACACTATATATTGAAACACATACTAGTATTACATATACCCAGATTTATATTAGTTAACACGTATTATCATGTACAACCAGATATAGATGTTTATTGACAAGTTTCATAGCAATTTCAGACTATGCTTTTTCACACACTAAGGTTGATAATAGAACATTAACTGGTGAGTTAATTACTGAAGTTTAAGGCTTAGCCACTACACGACGGGTCATTCAAACTATATACAAATTGTTCACCACCCGTTAAGAATACTTTAACTCTCAGCGTAAATATATTAAGCGACATACGCGTCTCAGTGTATATATCATGTATATTATTATTATATTTGTATATATATATATATATATATATATATATATATATATATATATATATATATATATATATATATATATATATATATATATATATATATATATATATTATATATATATATATATATATATATATATATATATATATATATATATATATATATATATATTATATATATATATATATATATATATATATATATATATATATATAT
>NW_026465981.1:10000-13476 GCF_026875155.1 Cherax quadricarinatus
AAACATACACACTGAAATATATATATATTTTTTGTTAAGTTCAGAATGATTTTTACGAAATTATTGCATACACAAATTTTTGCTTGCCTTACTTGGCAAGAAGAGCGTTGCTGTATAAGCCAAAAATCACAAGTTTTACCGATTCGGCACGACATATAATATATATATTGCTTAATAAGGCAAGCGACAGTTTGCGTATGCAATAATTTCGCAAAAAATATTCAGAACCTAACGATAAATATATATTTCATTTTGTTTGTGTATTATTGTAAACTTTTCTAATTTTTTTTAGTTGGATTAGGCTAAATTCAATTGCGCTTGTTATAATAAGGTTAGGTCAGTTTTCTAAGATTCTTTTGGTACAAAATTATTAATTTTTCCATTAATATAAATGAGAAAAATATATCTTTAAACGTATGAGAGAAAATTTTAGAGTGGACTTAATTTTAAATGAGTTCTTGCTAACTGACCAGTATCACCTATTCGGCACGACGTTTTATGTATGTATATATTATATATATATAATATATATATATATATATATATATATATATTATATATATATATATATATATATATATATATATATATATATATATATATGTATATATATATATATATATATATATATATATATATATATATATTATATATATATATATATATATATATATATATAAATACACACACACATATATATATATATATATATATAATATATATATATGTATATATATGTATATATTTATTATATATATATATATATATATATATATATATATATATATATATATATTATATATATATATATATATATATATATATATATATAACTCTTTCTCTCGTCTATGTGTGTATTTACATTTCTTTTTCTCTTTTCTCTCTCGTTCCCTCACTCATACTCCAATATTTCTTTTTTATTCTCTCAACCTCTGCTCGACTAAGAGCCTTGATCCTCTCACAGTAATTGCTCTAACCTTGCTGGAGGCTAATGGCTTGTAATCTTCGTACACATGTGCTGTCATCGAGCTTGGCTTTCCTCTCAATCCACCTCAGATGCCGCACTCAACTTAAATTGCCTCCTGACATTCCTCTCTCAGATTTTTAAATTTTGCCACCGAAGTGGCTAGTTTATTGTGCACCCCATATCCGTTTTGTAGACGGTAGCGTAAGAGCACATGGATACACAGAAGGCCTAGGAACTAGGCCCCCAAAGGACTAACAGGTGTATATTTGGAATTATATCTACAGTTCACTTATATGTTAAAAGCAATTTTGGGAAATTTGCTTAGTATATCTGGTGTCTTATTTTCAATAATAAGCTATCTTGACATGTCACATAGGTTATTATACTGTCTATCTCTATATTTCCCAATAAGTGGACAATTAAGCGCATAGTGTTCAAGACATTGATCACAGGCCACATAATTTGCATTGACCACATAATTTGCATTGACCACATAATTTACATTTGGTTTGATCATCATCTGTGTGTCTCCAAAACTGCCAGAAGTACTTGTAACCAAGCCTAAGTCTGGCCACTACAACATCAGTCAGTCTGTTCACATTGCAAGTTGCTCCATAAACATACTTATCTACGTTCAAGTTATAGTGGGGTTATAAATCTACTCAGACTTCTAACTGCATTCCTGTAAAATTCATTTTCATTATTGTATATTTTATTTCAGGGCGACGGAGGGTTGCTGGAATTGTGGTATCCGTGCGCTATATGTAAAACAGCAACTGAATGAATGATGGTGTCAGTTTCCTCTCTAGTGTCCCCTACCTAAATGAGAGACAGCCGAGAATAGTGAGGTGTAACTTACGCTACTAACGTGTTATTTCCTTATGTTTCTTTGTGCAAAAACATAATTTTTTTTTTGTTATTCCAGGGCCTCATTTTATATACTTGAACTTAAGTCAACCATGAGATAAGAGGGTAAACTTTTCCAATGGGAAACCAAGACACCAAGAGTTCGAACTACATGACACTTTATTCATGTCTAATCCTTGGAAAGGAAAACATTGTCTTCTGTCATCACTCTGCTGCAGTTACTGGGGCAGCTGAGCTTCCTTAACTTCAGGAAAGCCAAACTATCTCTCGCACATATTCGCAAACAAACCCTCCGAGGCCAAAAATCACGGAGAAATTTTTTACTGTACTCTGAAAAACACGATTCGAATGCACAGCAGGGTAAGGGAACCAGAGGAAATATAAAAAAAGTATATATGATCACCACTATACACTGACAACGTGGTGGGGGCTCGCAGGTGTTATCAGTGTTGGGGACTGTATGTAGTGAAAAGCTAAATCCGTGTTGGTGGAGACTCGATCTTCAGTCCGCTAATAACGAGGAGGTTTCTGTGTAGTAAAGATGACACTGGCGGTACATTCAGGAGTAGGATACAAAGCTCCGGGAGCTCGCTCTCCTACTACCAGTGTTCAGTGCTGGGATGCGAGGTTCTCTCTCTCTCCCCTCTCACACAACTTGTATTCAACGCTGGAATGCAAGGTTCCCTCTTTTCCCTATCACACAACCAGTATTCAACGCTGGAATGCAAGGTTCCCTTTCACACAACCAGTGTTCAACGGGCTCCCTCTAGGCTCCCTCTCCTCCCTCTCGCTCAACCAGTAGTATTCAGCGTTGGGATACAAGGCTCCCTCTCGCACAACCAATTTTCAACGCTAGGATATAAGGTCCCCTCTCCGCCCCTCTCACATAACCAGTGTTCAGCCCTGGGCAACAAGGCTGCTGCATCTTTGGCTCGTCCACTCAAGCCGAGACAACGCGAAGGTCTTTCCCACCTCTCCTATGAATTTATTTATTTAATAAAAGCAGTAACGCTGCCTCCGCAACAAAGGGGCACATCGTGCCTCCTCAAGGGGCAAGTTATACATGTGTAAAAATTTAACCCTATTACTTACCATCCTCACAATAGGCAAAGAAAATATAATTTAAGCTTAATTTTTTTTGATTCTCTCAGGAACTTATATAATTCCTAATATAATTTTAAATATAATCCAATAGGTCTTTACTTCACCCTCCCTTTCGATCCAGGCAGTTCCCCTCCCCCTCCCCATCCCCCTTCTCTCCAGGTAATACTTCCCCTCCCCAGTTCCCCCTCCCCAGGCAACACTTCCCCTCCCGGTCTCTATTTTTTAAACAAAAGACAAGGACTTCTAAAATTTGATAAATGTGCAAAGAGCGATTGCATTTTACTTTTTGATAAAATAGAGTAAATATTTCAAGGGAGAGAGAGAGAGAGAGAGAGAGAGAGAGAGAGAGAGAGAGAGAGAGAGAGAGAGAGAGAGAGAGAGAGAGAGAGAGAGAGAGAGAGAGAAACAGACAGACAGACAGACAAACACAGCATTCCATAAAAATTCACTTTCACTACTACATTCATTATATGTCGTGTCGTATTTCTTTTGGCTTGGGCACTATTTTCATTCTCACTCAAAATAAATGTCTCCACTT
>NW_026465982.1:0-13697 GCF_026875155.1 Cherax quadricarinatus
GCTGTTTGGAGTGTGAGCAAAGAAATTTTATGAAGGGATTCAGGAAACCGCAGGCGGACTTGAGTCCGGGAGATGGGAAGTACAGTGCCTGCACTCTGAAGGAGGGGTGTTAATGTTGCAGTTTAAGAAGTGTAGTGTAAAGCACCCTTCTGGCAAGACAGTGATGGAGTGAATGATGGTGAAAGTTTTTCTTTTTCGGGCCACCCTGCCTTGGTGGGAATCGGCCAGTGTGCTAATAAAAAAAAATAAAAAAAATAATATATATATCAATAACAACAGTGCAACTAGCCGGGGAACCGAACCCATGTTGTTTTAGCCTACATCATGGTGAGAGAAAATTCACGACGCTCTAACCCACTGGAGCATCCACTCCTCTGAAAATCACGCATCCAGCAGAGCTAGGTGTTGCACCGTGATCCTAGGACATACGATGGTGTGGAATGCCTCAGAGTTAATTTCACTATTACTCCCCGTTTGGTGTTCTAGCCTCCACAAGCAGTATATGTAGCATTGTAACTTCGAACGAGTGGTATTTAATCAAAAACAACACTGCGATTAGCCAGGGGATCGAACCCGTGTTGTTTTAGCCTGCCATTGGTGGAGTGAATGATGACGAAAGTTTCTTTTTTCGGGCCGCCCTGCCTTGGTGGGAGACGGCCGATGTGTTAATAAAAAACAAATATATATATACATTTAAAAAAATATTTTTTCGGTTATGTTAATGTAAAAATTAATAATTTTGTACCAAAAGAACCTTGAAAACTTATTATAACAAGAGCAATTTAGCTTAATTCAACTAAATATATTTTACATAAGTTTACAATAATTTAATAATATACACCCCACAATGAAATAGATTTTTTCGTTTGGTTCAGAATAACTTTTTGAAAAATTACTGTATACATAAATTTTCGCTTGCCTTATTCGGCAAGAAGGGCGTTGCTATTTAAACCAAAATCGCAAGTTTTACCTATTCGGCACGACATACATATATTATTCAAAAATCCCAAACAAGCAATAGAAGATGCAAAACAGCTACGGGGTGAGTTTGAATGATAGCTCTGGGTCTTTCGTGTTGCAATCAACACATTGGGATCTTGCAATGTTGTAGAAAAGGGCGGAGGTCCAAGCAAATATGATTACAAGTAACGTCGTTGCTGGAGTGAGGCAGGGAAGATGTAGGCAGACGGCAGGGAAGATGTAGGCAGACGGCAGGGAAGATGTAGGCAGACGGCAGGGAAGATGTAGGCAGACGGCAGGGAAGATGTAGGCAGACGGCAGGGAAGATGTAGGCAGACGGCAGGGGAAGATGTAGGCAGACGGCAGGGAAGATGTAGGCAGACGGAAGGGGAAAATGTAGGCAGACGGCAGGGGAAAATGTAGGCAGACGGCAGGGAAGATGTAGCAGACGGCAGGGGAAAATGTAGGCAGACGGCAGGGAAGATGTAGGCAAGACGGCAGGGAAGATGTAGGCAGACGGCAGGAAAGAAAGTAGGCAGACGGCAGGGAAGATGTATGGCAGACGGCAGGGAAGATGTAGGCAGACGGCAGGGAAGAAAGTAGGCAGACGGCAGGGAAGATGTAGGCAGACGGCAGGGAAGATGTAGGCAGACGGCAGGGAAGATGTAGGCAGACGGCAGGGAAGATGTAGGCAGACGGCAGGGAAGATGTAGGCAGACGGCAGGAAGATGTGGGCAGACGGCAGGAAGATGTAGGCAGACGGCAGGGAAGATGTAGGCAGACGGCAGGGAAGATGTAGGCAGACGGCAGGGAAGATGTAGGCAGACGGCAGGGAAGATGTAGGCAGACGGCAGGGAAGATGTAGGCAGACGGCAGGGAAGATGTAGGCAGATGGCAGGGAAGATGTAGGCAGACGGCAGGGAAGATGTAGGCAGACGGCAGGGAAGATGTAGGCAGACGGCAGGGAAGATGTAGGCAACGGCAGGGAAGATGTAGGCAGACGGCAGGGAAGATGTAGGCAGACGGCAGGGAAGATGTAGGCAGACGGCAGGGAAGATGTAGGCAGACGGCAGGGAAGATGTGGGCAGACGGCAGGGAAGATGTAGGCAGACGGCAGGGAAGATGTAGGCAGACGGCAGGGAAGATGTAGGCAGACGGCAGGGAAGATGTAGGCAGACGGCAGGGAAGATGTAGGCAGACGGCAGGGAAGATGTGGGGCAACGGCAGGGAAGATGTAGGCAGACGGCGGGGAAGATGTAGGCAGACGGCAAGAAGTGCCTCCAGACATACCAGCACCCTTAGCCAGAAAAATTAAATATTATGGGTTTTTAGAAAAGCAGTCAACCCACAAGCACTGATATTGTAATATAACCTAAGGAACGGAAAATGGCAATTATCAAAAGTTCAGTCAGACTACGCTGTTACCGGGAGGTTACCTGGGGGGTATTCCGGGGGTCAACGCCCCCGCGCCCGGCCATGACCGGGCCTCCCGATGGATCAGGCCTGATCAACTAGGCTGTTACTGCTGCGCCGCACGCAAGTCCAACGTACGAGCCACAACCGGCTGATCCGGCCTGACTTTAGGTATCGTCCAGCTCTCTCTTGAAGGCGCCAGGGGCTATTGGCAATTCCCCCAATCTTGTGGAGGTTTGTTGACAGTTTTGGCCCCGGACACTATAGTGTTTCTTCCCCTTAGTGTACCAAATGGCGCCCCTATTTTTATGGGGGCATTTGCATCGCCTGCCCAGTCTTTTACTTTCGTAGGGATATTTCTGTGTGCAGATTGGGACCATTCCTTCCAAGATTTTCCAAGTGTAATTATATATACTCTCCCTCCTCGTCCAAACGAGTACATCAAGGCTCCAAGCGTCCCAGTATTGAGGTGCTTGACATAACTTATCGTGCAGAAAAGGGACCCTCTGTATATCTCTAATCTGCGATTTCACCTGTTTTGAATGGAATGTTAATGTACAGCAGTATTCCACCTAGAGAGAACAAGTGATTGAAAAGATCATCATGGGCTTGGCATCTCTCTTTTTGAAAGTTCTCATATCCATCCTATCATTTTCTTTGAAACGTGCGATCGTGGCACTGTTGTGATCCTTGAAAGGGAGATCCTCAGACATTACTATTTCCCGGGTCCCTTACATTATTTTCCCCGCTCTATTGTATGGCCGGAGTCAGTAGTATACCTTCTAGTTATTATCTCCTCCATTTTCCATAACGGAGAAAGTTGGAATTTTGTCCTTATTGAACACAAAATTGTTTAACCGTTGCCCACTGGAAAACTTTGTTTTATATCTTCTTGAGGTTAACGCGTCCTCAGCAGATGACAGCCTCATGCAGATCCTAGTATCATCCGCAAAGGGAAATGATACGGTGCTGGGGTGTATATCTCTGTTTATGTCTGATATGAGATAAGGAATAAGAATGGGGGCGAGTACTGGCCTTTTTGGAACAGAGCTCTTCACTATTGGCAGCCTCCGTTTTAAAACCTTTTGACCACTAACTCTTTGTGTTCGATTTGTTAGGAAGTTGAAGATCATCTCCTCACTTTCCCAGTTATTCCTTTAGCACGTATTTTATGGGCTATTACGCCATGATCGCATTTGTCAAATGCTTTTGCAAAGTCTGTGTATATTACATCTGCATTCTGATTTTCTTCCAGTGCATCCAAGGCCATGTCATAGTGATCCAGTAGTTGTGAGAGGCAGGAGCGACCTGCCCTGAACCCATGTTGCCCTGGATTGTGCAGATTTTGGGAATCCAGGTGATTTGCAATCCTCCCTTCTTAGCACTCTTTCAAAGTTTTTTTATGATGGGGACGTCAAGCTATTGGTCATAGTTCTTAGCTAATGCTTTGCTGCCACCTTTATGGACTTGGGCTATATCCGTTTTTTTTAAGTGACTGTGGAATTTCACACCCCAAATGTCCAACCCTCCCCTCCATATGTACTTGGGGCACGCGAGAGGGGTTTCTGCAGTTCTTAATGAAAACAGAGTTCCACGAGTCTGGGCCCGGGCTGAGTGCATAGGCATGTTGTAAATTTGGCTTTTTCGAAATCTATAGGAGTTAGGTAATGTCAAAATCTGGCATACATTTATGGAGTTTTGAGGCTCATTCATGAAGAAATCATTTGGGTCGTCGATCCTCAGACCGATTAGGGGTTCACTAAACCCCAGAGTCTTTACTGGGATTTTCAATATTTCACTCATTTCCTTGTTGTCATCTGTGTAAGTCCCATCCGTCTGAGTAAGGGCCCGAACTAGATGTGGTATTTGCCTGTTTTTGGCATATGAAAAGAAATATTTTAATTTCTTTCATTTCACTAATTACTTTAAGCTCCTCCGCCTCTCCTGGTTCCTGTAAGAGTCATTTAGCTTAATTTTCAAATAGTTTCCACTTCCCGGGTGACGCCTCCTTTCGAGTATCAGATTTTCTAGCACTCCTGAGGAGCTCAGTGACTCTTCGTCGTCTCTGTAGAGGGAGCGTCTTTTTCTCTCCATTTTAAACATCCTGCTCTTCTTCTTTCTTAGGGGAATATGCCTAAACATGCTTCGCTACCAGGAAGTTGATCCTTTCAAGGCCTGGTTTGGATCCATGTCATTTAAGACATCTTCCCAACAGGGTTTTGTTAGGACATGGTTTACCTGGTCCCAGTTGATGTTCTTGTTGTTGAAATTGTATTTTGTGAAGACACCTTCACAGGGACCATGCATTCTGCTGTTCAGGACCCTATGCATGTACGTCTGGACTTCGATTAGATTGTGATCGGAATTAGTTGTTTTTGATATTCTTATGTCTCTTATCAGGTCCTCATTATTTTTTAAGATAAGGTCAAGTGTGGTTTTCTAGTCTTTTTTGGCTCCACTATCGCTGGCTTAAGGTGTGTTTTTTTCGCAGAGACTTAGTAGCTAATGGTTTTGTGACCTTTCATCTGCGCTACCTCCGGGGATTGTTTCAGCTATAAAAATTATTTGCTACATTCTTCCATTTTGTATGCCTTAGGTTGAAATCACCAAGCAGTAAGATTTTGGGGATGGAGCTGGAAGGTTTTTCCCAAACCCGTAATCGATTTTCAGTAGCTGTTCCTTGAACTGTTGTGAGGTTGCATCTGGTGGCTTGTATACAACCACAATGACTAGGTTTTGGTTCTCGATCTTTTTGATAGAACTTCCCAAATACCTCATTTGTGGTGTTTTAGCAACTCCGTGCAGATAAGGGACTCTTTGACATACAGGCCAACGCCCCCTTGTTGCCTTTTTTTTTTTTGTCGCATCTAAAAAGGTTGTAACCACTTATCCATATTTCACGTCAAGTGATTTTTTGTGTGAGTCTCTGTGAAGGCTGCAAACATGCAAATTTGACTTTCCCCTAAAGTCCCACTGATAAAAGGTATTTTGTTTTTGGTGGATGGCTTAAGGCCCGTATATTAGCAAATATGAACGAGGTTGTATTCTGTGTTTGTTGGGGGGATTTTGTTTTTGGCATCAGTAGTTGTAATTCTGGAGGGGCCCTTGGGTGGCCACTGGCTGCGCCTCCAGTCCAACAAGGCTCCAAGGGGGTGGACTATTTTGTTATTTCCTTCCATTTTCTTTTTTTCGTTTTCCCGCCACTAAAAAATCACCTGGAGTTGGGTTGTCGTAGCTACTATTATTTGTCTTGTGGGGTCTGTGCTCCTGGTTCCCTTTAGATGGTAGCAGGCACTCGATGTTGTAAACACTGCTTCTGAGGACCGAGGAGTGGGACATTTTTGGGGGAAAGAAAGTACAGGAAGAAGAACGACACACTCCTTTAGACAGGAGGGCGCTACATTTTTTTTGGGGTGGTCAAAGTTGCATGTCCCATTTTTTTTTCCCCTGTTATTCCATGCTTACAGATGCCCCAAGCATAATATTTGCACAAATTCACCTTTGGTTGAGAATTGTTGGGAGGTGTGTTGTCAATTTCTGCAGGTTCTGGGACTACACTATAATCGTCAGTATCCAAGCCAGGGCCACCCCGTCCTGGATTCCATCTACTTTCCCCAGTAGAGGAAGAAGGAGGAGACTCCTCTCCAACATCTGTACTGTGGGCCACGGTCTTGTGCAATGATGGTTGTATATTTACGGTTTTAGATGGTTGTATATTTACTGTTTTTGTGGTGGTTTGGGTAGTGTCCCTAGGATATATATAAATAACTTTACATACCAAATATAGATATCACTGGCAATTATCTTAAGAGTTTCTTCACCTCTAGAAAATGGGTTCTTTTAAATGGACATATTTAAAGGGAGACATCTGAAGCTTCCGAGGAAGACACTGGATGTGATATAAATGACTTTACTTACCAAATATAAATAAATCTGGTAACTGTCTTAGAAATTTCGCACTTCCCAAAAAAAGGGTACATTAAAGGAACTTATTTAAAGGGAGAAGCATTTGTAATTTTTAAGGGAAAAACGATTATGATTATTCTCCCACAGATTCTGAGACAAACGATGATTCAATCAAAAAAAAACAAGAAAAGTGGGCCCTAATTCCCGTATAAGATCCAATTTTGCTTTGTACAATTAATCTTAACTAAAAATAAATCTAATTTTGAACAAGCCGTCACGTTATTGTATAAAAGGACCTCATTGCTCATTCTACAATATTCTGTTGAAGCCAAGAGGAGCAAGGGATAATGCCTCTTGCTTACAACCAATTTGCTGGGTTATTGAAAGCTCTAATGTGGCTGAAAACTGCGTTCAACTCTTGTGCAGTATGTATCGAACAACGGTATTTGTTGGGCAGTTGGATGAATTCCGCTACACGCAGGAAACACTGGAAGCATCTGATATCTACACCCTTGTAGTAAACAATAGATTAACTTCTTTATTTCCCAAGCTGTATTTAATGACAACTAATGCCAGTGGAGAGTGTAGTTTCTCTAAAATAAATCCTCTAAAGAATGTACATAGATCGATAATGGCGCAAGAGCGCCTAAACAGACTAGCTTTCATGACAACTGAAAACGATGTTCTCAATAACTTACAGCTTATTGATGTTTTGGAAAAACTTGTTTCAAAGAAATTACGAAAAGCAAATTTTTGAATTTTAATAATAGTTAGCTATGTAAAAATCAATTTAATATTTCTTTACGTTTTCTTTCTTTAGAAAATATTACTGGAGGCTGGATGAAGACTATGTTATGTAGCCTAGGGACCTAATCTTCATCTAACACTGAGTCCAACCTGCTCCTTAGTCCACCCCACCACCTAGTCTTGCCATTCTTCTAGTCAAGGAACCACCCCAAGTCCAGCCCACATCCCCAGTCCAGCCCATTCTTCAGGACAGTCTTTTCCTCTAGTCTATCCCAACCCATAGTCCAGTCCACCTCCCTTCAATCCAGCTCACCTCTCAGTCCAGCTCAACCCCTCAACATTAGACCAGGCCACCTTCTAGTCCAACCCACCACCTGATCCTGCCAACTTTCTAGTGCAGTCTAGTCTAGTCCAGTTCTGGTCCAAATCACCTCACTAGTACAGCCCACTCCATAACCCAGCCCACCACCTTAGTCCACCTTACACCTCAAGACCCGCCTACCAACCCTTTGTCCAACCCTAGCCTAGCATGAGGAAATGGTATGGTGATACCGACAAGATGTGGAGAAAGACACTTATGTACAGTTCAGGACATTTATTAAAGGAAACGTTTCGCCACGAGTGGCTTCTTCAGTCCTAATACCTATTAGGACTGAAGAAGCCACTCGTGGCGAAACGTTTCCTTTAATAAATGTCCTGAACTGTACATAAGTGTCTTTCTCCACACTAGCCTATCATGATCCCCTAGTCCAATCTATCCCCTGTTAATGCAGCCCATTACCCCCTAGCCCAGTCACCACTCCCTCCTACTCCTGCCCACCACCACCTCAGGTCGTCAAACCTAGCATCCTATCCTACCCGTTCAACCCACCATCCACATCGCCCAGTTAACCACCCACCTCCTCCAGCCCACCACTCACCTGGACCAGCGGCCGCCCTGCCCTCCATGATGGAGGCGTGGAAGGGTACATCGGCAAGGACTAAGACCTCGGTACTCTTCAGATAGAGATTAAAGATGGAAGCTGTGCACATGATGGAGACACTGCCCAGCCGTAGTAGTCTGGGTCTTAGTGGAAAGCGCAGACCAAGAGTCGCGGTCTCGAGACCCGTCTCTGGGTCTTCCTTGGTAGGGTAGTGGATCAGCCAGCCCGGGTCCGCCTAGACAAGGATGGGGACTGATTAGCCTTTAGATGGAGAGTATGGCAGGGAGAGCATACTATATCACTTAAATTAATGCATCAATTCTTTGCATAATTGTATTTTCGTTGAGAAATAGTCACAATATCGTGGCCCAACTTGGACCATTAAGCAAACAAAACTGGTTAATGGTCCAAGTCAGACCGAAACATCGTTATACAATTAATCTCCTTTATGCAGTTTGTAACTGGATTCTTCTTGTAATGGGACACAATCAAATTTAGCCTATCTTAACCTAACCAACATATCGTAAATCCAGAAATTTGCTTAAAACAGTATGCAACAAATCGACAGAGGAATTAGGAGAGCGAGTTGCAAGGAAGTTGATGTCCAGTTTAACTCAACTAAATGAGATCAACTGAAGAATCAGCTTCCTTGTTGCCACATCTGTAAGTTTCGTCCTGAAGAGCGGCTTTCAAACCTTTCTCGTATAAAATTTAATAAAATGGTGTAGCCTCCATTGCAATAATTATAATTAAAATACTTTATCAGCGGTCATAGGTAGATAATGCAAAGAAAAGCAATACACCATCCACGAGAAAAATCGTACTTAGAATATTATGAAGCTTATGAGGCTAGTTCTCTTGCGTATTAGGAATTTCCATGTACAGAATACAAAAACAAAAAGAATGAAAAGGTACTTTGTTGGTACTTTGTGTTTTGTGCACCTAACAGGCAAGTTTGCATCAAGATATTAAAAAAAAAATAGTGTTTATGTAGAGCGTTGACACTGACGCTGGGCAGTAAGAACACAAACCATGTACAACGAACATTCAGAGATTTCAGCTCTACGGACAGGTGCCTCAACCTATGTTCATGCCCATATCTACTCATGCATATATCTATGTTCATGCCCTTATCTACGCCCATACAGGCCACCTCCACCCATGCTCGCCTCCAAGAAGGCAGCCCACACCGCCCTTTTAAACCCTGTCTTCTGACGCTTCTCTTCCCCAGCATTAACACCACCCTTTCCCACCCCCCTCCTTCCTCTCCCCTCAAAACAGAGATTATTCAAGTCTTTTAAATAAAAGCAAGGAGTCAAAATATGACCTAATAAACTGTGCTAGAATGACTGAAAGAGTGAAATCAAAATAAGAACATAAGACAGGAGGAACACTGCAGTAGGCCTGTTGGCCCATAACTAGGCAGGTCCTTCACAAATCCAACCCACTAACAAAATAAACGCTGTAAAGTAAAAGGACACAAGTGCAACTAATGTGACTTTTATTGTGGCAACGTTTCCTCTCCAGGAGCTTTATCAAGCCATTACAAACAATAAAACGGACACACAGGGTATATAAAGGCTCAGAGTGAGGTGCAATACTAGTGAGGTACCATTTCGATGTTCACTAGTGGTAGTGGTAGTAGTAGTAGTAGTAGTAGTAGGGGTTAGTAGTAGTAGTAGTATATTAGTAGTAGTAGTGGGTAGTGACAAAAGTAATACAATATGGTAGAGCAATTAATTCGTACATGAGTAAAAGGATATAAAAGCTATTACTTGGGTAACATAAAAATGGGTTTGGACAAAAAATAGAGTGGGAAAGAGGCAGCTTGTTTCACTGTTCACTCTCTGTAATGTGCTTTGTGTAGTATAACAGGAGAGACTATGTGATGGCAGGGTTTACTGTTTTCAGAGGATTCTTGCTAAGACTTCGGAGATGGTGAAGCTGCCGTTGTTTTTTTTAATTGTATTTGAAAAACAGCGATCAGTGCTGATTCGGGGCACTTGCGTCTGCGGAAATTAGTTTCTTTGATCACAAAATTGGGCGTCTCTGAATTTCATGAGATATTGGTGGAATTTCGGTGTTGTACACAGGCGTTGTTCAAGTTATCGTTCCTTTTAACATGCGTAAATGTGTTCATTGAGGGCGGTGTCGAGGTTTCTTGCTGTTTCACCTACGTAAATCTTGTCAAAAACCTCCACAGGGTATAGTGTAAAACTCCTGCATTGACTGGGGGTTCGTGTGTGCTTTTGTCCTGGTTAGATCCTTTTATTGAAGTGCTAGAGCGTGGCGACTCGGGTGTTAGCTTGTGAAAGTACTTTTGAGACTTTTCAGTGCAACCTGGCTGTTGGGAAGAATAAACTTTGTTGGGTGGGGTTGATGCGTGGAGAATTAATGATCTGAAGAGCTCTTTCTTGCAGTCTTTGATGAAAAAAAAGGAAAATGTAACTCAGTGAATGTTTGGTGAATGTATGTACATTCCTCGTCAAGAAAACTCAGGACTACAAATTCGGTATGCTCTTAGGAAAAACCCGATGATGATGCCTCTTTTGGTCTTGGTATCTTGATTGGAATAGAAGTGTGTGAGATCAATTTTATTGGTGGGTTTTCCCATAAACTTGAAATCTTAGGTTGTTGTCTACTTTGTGAATGAGGACGTCGAGGAAAGGTAGCTTGTCATTGGACTTTTTCTCTAGTGTAAACTGGATCGCCGGTTCAACTGCGTTGAGCCTTGCCTGAAGATCCCGCACATCAAACGTTTTGGAGTTATTTCGAGGACATCGTCCACGTAAACGTAACCAAGTGACGCTTGAAGGGATGATTTGGCGAAGTGTTCGGACTCTAGATGTTCCATGTATAAGTTGGCTAGGACGGCACGATGGGGGACCCCATTCCCATGCCGTAGGTTTGTTTGTAGAGCTTGTTATTGAAAGAAAAACAGTTGAAATTAACACAGATTTCAATCAAGTCAACCCAAAAATCTCCGGAGGTAGAGGAAGTTTAAGGTCCTGATTGACTTTACGTCGTAGAACCTCGATTGCTTTTTTTTGGTAGGGTACTTTGTGAAAAAGGGAAGTCACATCCAAACTGCTTAGTTTTCTTGTTACGGATGGAGAGGTTACGGATGGGTTGAGAAGGTCGCCTGAGTGTTTAAGATGAGCGGGCTGATGGTCCCCAGAAGGCAGGAAAGATGTTTGGCAAGAACTCCGGCTAGTTTGTGTGGAACACTGCCTATTCCTGACGTGATAGGTCTGAGAGGAATATTGTGTTTATGGGTCTTGGGTAAACCATACATGTGTGCTGGTTTAGGGTTGCTTGGTAACAAGTACAGAAGTTTCTTCCCTTCTCTAGTGCGTTTGAGTATTTGTCTGGTTTTGTATAGAAAATCTTTGGTGAGCGTCTCCCACTGTTGAGTGCTGATGGGTTCGTATGTAGATTGATCATTCAAAAGGTTGTAATAAAGTTGGTAGAATTACCGACAATATGTAAAGTAAAAGGACACAAGTGCAACTAATGTGACATTTTATTGTGGCAACGTTTCGCTCTCCAGGAGCTTTATCAAGCCATTACAAACAATACATGGACACAGAGGGTATATATAGGATCAGACTGTGTCCATGTATTGTTTGTAATGGCTTGATAAAGCTCCTGGAGAGCGAAACGTTGCCACAATAAAATGTCACATTAGTTGCACTTGTGTCCTTTTACTTCACATTCAAAAGGTCCATCATTTTAGTGTTGTAGTCACTGGTGTTGAGTATGACGACTCCACCTCCTTTGTCGGCGGTGGTGACGATAATGTTGGGGTCGTTGGCGAGGTTCTTAAGGGCAGTGATGTATCGTCTAGGAAGATTAGAAGAAGGTTCACATAAAGCTGCATTGAGAAGGCCCTGTATGTAACCCTTCTGGAAGTTGCTGTCACTGTGTCTATGGTTCCTGGTAACTAGATTGAGTTGATAGTTAGGTTTGCGTATGTTGGTGGTAAATTTGAGTCCCAGACTCAGTGCTTGTTTTTCGTAGTTGGTTAAGGTGCGTGACGATAAGTTGTTTATCAGGGATTTGCGTCCCATTCCCTTCCATCGACTGTTAGTGCAGAGGTACTGAAGTTTGCGATTGAGTTTGATCTTCTATTGGAGGTTAGCTGTGGTTACTGTGCTGAGAATATGCTCAGCAGTGTGTTAGTCAATCTGAAGATTGGCCCTCATATTCCTTGCAGGAGTTTACACTATACCCTGTGGAGGCTGTGACAAGATTTACGTAGGTGAAACAGCAAGAAACCTCGACACCCGCCTCAATGAACACATTTACGCATGTAGGAACGATAACTTGAACAACGCCTGTGTACAACACCGAAATTCCACCAATCATCTCATGAAATTCAGAGACGCCCAATTAGTGATCAAAGAAACTAATTTCCGCAGACGAAAGTGCCTCGAATCAGCAATGATCGCTGTTTCAAATACAATTAAACAAAACAACGGCAGCTTCACCATCTCCGAAGTCTTAGCAAGAATCCTCCTGAAAACAGTAAACCCTGCCATCACATAGTCTCTCCTGTTATACTACACAAACCACATTACAGAGAGTGAACACTGAAACAAGCTGCCTCTTTCCACTCTATATTTGTCCAACCTATTTTTATGTTACCCAAGTAATAGCTTTTATATCCTTTTACTCATGTACGAATTAATTGCTCTACCATTAATTGCTCTACCATTAATTGCTCTACCACTACTACTACTACTACTACTACTACCACTACCACTAGTGAACATCGAAATGGTACCTCACTAGTATTGCACCTCACTCTGAGCCTTTATATACCCTCTGTGTCCATGTATTGTTTGTAATGGCTTGATAAAGCTCCTGGAGAGCGAAACGTTGCCACAATAAATGTCACATTAGTTGCACTTGTGTCCTTTTACTTTACATATTGTCGGTAATTCTACCAACTTTATTAGAATAAACGCTATCCAAGCAATTAGCTTTGATATTTCTATTTACTCAGGTGCAGGTCCCACTCAGATCCAACCCCTCTCACTTAGAGAGACTGTTAACACTAAAGGAGAGGGATATAAACCAAACTGTGTGGACGATATTCTTATCCAACATCATTTGTAATTATGGGTTAGCGCTTAACCTGTAGGAACCACAAAGCACCTGGGAAAAATGGGAGGTAACCAGATTTGCTACGAGTAAAAAAAGGACAGATCTATTTCCATAGACAATGAGCATTTAACTTTTTATAAAAATACCTTCAGTAAGGAACAAGCCATTGTGAAGAAATACTGACTTGTATCAAAGTTATGACAAATATTTCACAACTTCTTAAATAATGATAAACAATGTAATACAGCAACGATGAGTACTAGCAATTATATACAGTGTAATACAGTAACGATGAGTACTAGCAATTATATACAGTGTAAATACAGCAACGATATACAGCATTATATAGTGTAATACAGTAACGATACAGTAATGATGAACGAAGTATTACAGTAATAAACAGACTACTGTGTCCAGAAACTCAATGCTCACATAATTACACACACTTAATAGAGTTTTAGTAGATTACTACTCAGTTACATTAATTTTTAAAGGGGTGGACCGGTAAGCCGGCGGAAAGTCCCTGCCCAAAAGTGGCAGGTCAGGAAAAATGGTAAAAATACCCACACAAGAAAATATAAACACAATGATATAAATTGACCTTTATTGACAACGTTTCACCCCACAGTGGGCTTTTTT